>PVIH01016999.1:0-43490 GCA_004025045.1 Sigmodon hispidus
TCTGCTCTTCCAGAGGACCCGAGTTCGATTCCCAGCACCCACATGGCAGCTAACAACTGTCTGTAGTTCCAGTTCCAGGCAAACACCAAGACAAATAAATAAAGTTTAAAAAAAAAAAAAAAAAAAAAAAAAAAAAAAAAAAAAAAAAAAAAAAAAAAAAAAAAAAAAAAAAAAAAAAAAAAAAAAAAAAAAAAAAAAAAAAAAAAAAAAAAAAAAAAAAAACAAAGCACCATGGGAGTGGGGTGAGGAGTTCAGATTGATCGATCACTTTATTTAGAACTTGAAATCTGCCAGGCAATGTTATCTACTTTTAAAATATATATAATAAAGTTATAAACACCTAAATGCATGGAGCTGGAGAGCTGGCTCAGCAGTTAAGAGCACTTACTGTTCTTGTGGAGAGCTCAGGTTCTGTTCCCAGCACCCACAGTGCTAATAACGGCTACAGCTCTAGCTCCAGAGGATCTGACGTATCTTCAGACGGCCTCTGGCACCTGAATGCACATAGTGCATACAAATTCATGAAGCACACATACATAAAAATTCTAAGGTCTTAAAAAGTATATATTTATGCATTAAGGATAGAGCATTGGAGCAGCATGTACAAGGGCCCTGGGTTTGATCGCAAATATTGCAAAATAATAATAACAATAATAGTAACAATTATTTTAGCTTGCTGTGGTGGTGCAGTCTAGTAATCCAAGTATTCAGAGAGTGAAAGCAGAATGATCAAGAGTTCAAGATCATCCTTAGATATATATGAAGTTCAAGGCCAGTCTGGGCTACATGAAATCCTGTTTCAACTCTCCTCAAAATTAAACTATGTAATTATCCTTATTATTCATAACTCTATTGGACTTTCTTACAGAGCATAGTAACTTATGAGCATTAACATACAGGGGTTCAGGCACTCCCCTCTTACCTGCTATACCTGAAAAGCCTACCTAGCATGGATGGGAGCTTCCCCACAGCCACACAGAAGGATGGAGCCTCCCACCTCTAGTCATCCCTGGCCTCTATACACTAACCCAGTGCTTCGCAACCCTTTAATACAGTTCCTCATGTTGTGGTGATCCTGGGCCTCAAAATTATTTCATTGCTACTTTATAACTGTAATTTTACTACTGTTACAGACCCTAATGTGAATATCTGCCATGGGGGTCATGACCCATAGGTTGGGAATCCTACTCTAGCCCTCCACCCCAGTCCAAGGACAGGTTTGTCTTGTGGTAACTGGATATTGTGACAAGAGATTCTCTCCTGTCCTCCTCAGCTCCCCTACACAGGGCATCAGGGTAGGGGGTGGATGATCTTTTGCCAAGGGGGTGCAGCTAGACTCCCCAGCATGACAGTTGCTTGGCTGCAAGATGAGCATCAGGGCAGACTGACAACACTCAGGACAGACTGACAACCTGATCCTGAAATGTGCAAAGGTGGAAGGAGAGGACCAACTCCACATCTGGGACCTGCCAGATGTGTACCATAGCAAGCATGATAACTAATAAAGTGGAGAGTCACCCAGAGAGGCAGCTGGGCAGTTAAAAGCCCTGCTGCTCTACAGGGGAGTCAGTCTGCAGCACCCACTTCAGTCCAAAGGATCCTACACTCCTCTGGCCTCTGAGGACACTGTATATAAGTAGTACACAGACATGTTTGCAGACAAAATACCCATAACAAAAGATAAAACTTCTAAAAATGAAAAAACAAATTAAAATTTAAAAAGATGGCAACCCAGTGAGAAAGGCATCTGACCGCAATCTCTGCATGAGTGAGGAGAGTGGAAGGGGGGGGTGGCTAGAAGTGTGGCATCCATACCTCTAATATCAGCACACAGGAAGGACAGGCAGGAAGATGTCTTGGAATTTGAAGCTAGCCTGATCTACATAGTGAGTGTCAGGCTAGCCAGAGCCATATCATGAGATCCTGTCTAAAACAAAGCAAAACAAACTAACTCTAAAATTTGATAGAAGCCTGTCAATCCTAAATATGTTCCAGATGTGGTAGGAATGTAAAACAGTGCAATCACTTTGCAAAATAAAATTCCATGTTGTCAGGTTTGGGGAGATGTTCAGTGGGGGATGCACGTACAGGCTGGCGGGTAACCCTGATGTTCTTTCCCCAGGAGCTGACCCTCCTTTGGTTTTGTCTTTGCTTTAATTTTGAGACAGGACAGGATCTCCCACAGGCCTAGAGCTCACCAGCTGGCCAGCAAGGCCCAGGGAGATCTGCCTGTCTCTACCTCCCCACACTTGGTTACAAACTGCACCAAATGCAGCTTTTAGAACAAAAATGTTAATGTATTTAATGGGAAGGGCCATTCGTGTCAAGCATATGTCACAGGCCACATGTGGAGGTTAGAGAACACGAGTTCAGAGTTCATTCTGTCTTTCCATCGTGTAGGTTCTGGGGATCAAACTGACATCATCACACTTGGTGTCAAGTGCCTTTACTAAGCCATCCAAAAGCTCCCCCTTTTAAATTTAAAATTTTATATCTAGCTTCTTTTGCTTTGTTTTGTCTTGAGACAGAGTCTCACCATGTAGACCGGGCTGGCCTTAAACTCAGAGATCCACCTATCTCTGACACCCAAGTACTGGGATTACATGTGTGTGATGCCTATGGTCCTGTTTTTTGTTATTTTTGTTGTTTGTTTTTGTTTTGTCAACATGACACAAACTAGAGTCATTTGGGAAAATAAACCTCACTTGACAGCATGCCTGCAGCAATCTGTACACAGTCTGTAGGGTGTTCTGTTGGTTAGTGATTAACGGTGGGTGCTTCCCCTGGGCCGTGGTCCTGAGCATGGCATCAGCTCTAGCCTCCAGGCCCATCTCTGAGTTTGGCTCTGACCTCCCTCAGTGACAGAGTGTGGCCTGGAAATTGTGAACTGAAACCAACCCTTTCCTTCCTAAATTGTTTTTCATCCTGGTGTTTATCACAGCAACAGAAACCTTACTGAGCCAACTCGGCCTTTTAAAAGATTCATCTCTATTATTTTTGATTAGTGTATGTGTGTCTCTGTGCAGGTATGCGCATGTGAATTGGGGATCTCCCTGGACTAGATCAACATCATCCTCATCTATATGGTGATGAGGCCAGCCTGGGCTACATGAGATCTTGTTACAAAAGAAAAGAATGAAGGGCTAGAGAGATGGCTAAGCTGTGGACTAAAGCTAAGTACTGGCTGCCTTTCTAACAGACCTTGTTTCAGGTCCCATCACCCACGTGACAGACTACAGCTGTCAGTAACCCCAGGTTTCTAGATCCAGCACCTTCTTCCGGCCTCTTTGGGCACCCTGCATGCACGCAGCACACACAGATAAAACACTCATACACATGAAATTAAATACTTTTTAAATGAAAGGACAATAAAAGTGTATATTTACCATAAATCTAGGCATTCTACTACTAGGAACTGATTCAAAAGAGATGACAATACATCCACCCAAACTCTCTCAAGACAGCCTGCTTTATAAAGGCCAAGCACTGATGGAATGTGACTTTTCTTGGGTAGACAGAAACAAATGCCTAGTCTTTCCAGTTATGGCACCATGGACAAAGCAAAGAAGATTCCATACAAATCTAGCTGAGGTGAAATAATGACTTTATGGGGGTCATAGACAGGAGTATGGGTGACTCAGGGGCTTTGGCATCCCTGGAAAGCCATTTCCCCATTAGTGGCAACTTGTGAAAACTGTATTCCTGGAGCTTCCTTTCCCTGGCAGTTCCCATGGCTTCTGTCACGCTCAGGAGGGCCTGGTGCAGCTGGACGCTTCAGACCAGAAACCCACACCTTTCCTGAGCCTCTGGAGCTGCTCTTCCCTCTCTGGGAGGAAGTGCTCCAGTGAGGAGGGAAAGGCTAGAAATAACCAACAAGTAAGGGGTAGAGAACCTGTGCTTAATGTGTAGAATACGAGAATGACTTGGCAGCAGCATGAAATCATAAACTCCTAAGAACGCATGGCAAAATCTCAGTATAATAGCGCAAAGAGACAGAACTGGCAATGACCTTGCTTTCTATCACTATAATGGAGTGCCCATGTCTGGCTAACTTCAGAAACAAAAGCCCTTTATTTAACTCAGTTCCCTCACTGGCTTGGCTCTAGTGACAATGTCATGCTAGATGGCACCACAGCAGCGGTGGCACCGTGTGAGAGGGAGAGACAGGAAGCTAGAGACATCCAAATTCCATGAAGGGCTCTCACTTACAGCACGTTTCTCTGGTGACTGGAGACTCTTGAGAACTATTTCTCCCGAGGACAGAGCTCTGCTCACCAGAAACTATCTATCCACTAAGGTCCATCTTTTACATATGCCAACACTTCACCACTGTCACAGTAAAGACCTTAACACCTGAGATACAAACCACATCAAAACCAGGGCAGAGAGCTGGGACAGTTGTTCCAGAGGCTGAAGCAGGAGGATCTCAAGTCCAAGGTCAACCTGGGCAACTTAGACTCAATAAATTAATTAAATAGGACCTGACAAGCTGTCACAGACTACAGATTTGGAAGATCATATTTGGGAAGACATGTTGTTTTGGAAAAGAGGTTCTGCTTTTGTTTCCACAGAAGTTGAGAAGCTATGGATGGTTTTCAGGCTAATAGTGTTTGATTGAGGAAGACTCCTGAAAAATCTCTGTTGGGAAGAAATGGCCCAGACCATCCAACATCTACATCAGCTTCAAGGTTGATGATTAAGATGATCCAGCCTCAGGGTCCCTCAAAGATTACCAGCACCCCCAATCAGTAGGAAGTAGCCTAGAAAATATGCCCACATTCCCCCAAAATAGATCATAGATGCTTAAAGATCTTTGTTTAGAGGGTTTGGCTATTGGTCATAGTCAATCTCTTTCTAAAGACTCAAAGAAGATATAGATATGATAGGATAAAGTGTAGATTCTACTTTTTAAAAGCAATGACTTATTTTAAATACTTTATACTAATATGAATTTTGGTTCATTGGTACAAATTTAAGGTTAACTTTGTTAGACTGTATGTATATTTCTACTCTTGTTTAAGGTATTTTGTCTATAAAATTCTTTTAAAATTATAATATATAATTAAGAAATACAGATTAATAGTTAATCATCTATGATAAATTTATAGTCACATTAGTTAGGTTTTTTAGATATACAAAGATATATTTCAATTAGATAGGTAATCTTCAAACACTTCAAAGACCTACAGAATATGGCATTTAAAATATTTTTAAAACTTAGACTTTTCAGTGAGACATGTCTGCTCCTGGCAGCATCAATCTAATTCAAGAGGATGATGGGCATTGAAGAAATGGCATATAGAGTTTACTTTCTCTGTGGCAAAAGTTAGTCACTGGGCAAGAAATTTTTCTTGCTTTGACTGTTTGACAGTATGCTGCATAAACTGGACATGCAGGACCCATAGGAAAATGATCACTGAATTTACCAGAACAAGTCAAGATGGTCCTTCAGGTTCCTGCTTCACAGAGAAAACTGCCAGACATTCTACAGAATATAGTCCAAAGCGACTGACAAACCTCGCCAAAATGGATGGAACAGTCCTTAAAATTTCCTGCTTCACTAAAATGTCTGCCAGAGACTCTAGGCCTGTAGGTGGATGCCCTAATGTTACAGAGGAACTTTAGGTGACTGTCCAGGCAGCCAGATGTCTCTGTCATTTCTAGAATTTGGAATTGCTTACAATGTACTTCCTGGTTACTTAGGTAATATTATATTCTTCTGTGGTCTTTGATGAAGTTGAAGACTAGGTAGTTATAATTTTTCTTAGTTATGATAAAAGGCAAATTAACTATAAAACTTCAATCACAAAAAATAGGATCGAGCTGGAGAGATGGCTCAGTGGTTAAGGGCACTGTCTGCTCTTCCAGAGGACCCGGGTTCGATTCCCAGCACCCACATGGCAGCTAACAAAAAATAGGATAGATGGTAGAATTTTTTAAATTTTGTTAAATACAAATAAACTAGATATTGTAACTGTAATTCTTGTTTGTTAACTGTTTTGTTATATGTAATTTTATTATGTTAAAATTGAAACCTTTCTTTTGATCGGGCAGAAAAGGGTAAGGGTTTGGGGATATATTTCTGCATGCTGTGAGTATGTTTTATTACCATTTGTTAATAATAATAAAGCTGTTTTGGCCTATGACAAGGCAGCTCTGAGGCAGGTGAAAAGTCCAAGAAAAAGAAGGGCGGAGTCAAGAAGAAGCTGCAGGCTGCTGCCCAGAAAGCAAAATGTAATGGACACAGGTAAAGCCGCAGAGCCCTGTAGAAGTACACAGATGAATAGAACTGGTTTGCGTTAAGTTATGACAGTTAGTTGGTAATGAGCCTGAGCCATGGGCCAAACAGTTTGTAATTAATGTCTCTGAGTAATTATTTTATAAGTGGCTGCGAGACCTTGGGAGGAAGAGATTCACCTGGACTGTGGCCTGGACAGGTTAGAAAACTTCTGGCTACAACTGTTTATTAATAGCTGAGATACACGGAGATATCGGGGGTGGAAACTAACATTTTTTTTCACTTATGCAAACAAGATGCAAACTGACATATAGTTAGAGATGATCAATGGAAATGGACAAAGAACAGGAAGGAGGCAAGAAAATATTGATAATTATTTATGGACATATATATGCACATATCTACATTTTTTATTTTTTTAAGACGTTCCACTTCACAAATTTTCAGCAGGTGGCGCTAGTGACTAAAAAGTTACTCCAGCGATTCTCTGGAGAGGAAAAACTTTCTTTCTTTCTTCTTTTTCTTTCTTTCTTTTTTTTTGTCGTTTTGTTTTTGTTTTTTGAGACAAGCTTTCTCTGTGTAGCTCTGGTTGTCCTGGAACTCTCTCTGTAAACGAGGCTGACCTTGAACTCACAGAGATCCACCTGTATCTGTCTCCTGTGTGCTGGGATTAAATGCATGTGTCACCAACACCTGGTGAGGAAAATTAATGTTTAAAGAGTGTCTGAGCCCCCACCCCACCCAGCAATACATGCTCCAGCAATACGGTCACTGCTCTTGGTTGCACTGGAACATAACTAGGTGTTGAAACCCTACTACTGGGGGCTGGAGAGATGGCTCAGCGGTTAAGAGCACTGACTATTCTTCTAGAGGACCCGGGTTTGATTCCCAGCACCCACATGGCAGCTAACAACTGTCTGTAGTTCCAGTTCCAGGCAAATAATTAAATAAATGAAAGTTTTTTTTTAAAAAAGAAATCCTACTACTGAAGACATCACACATTTCGGTTTCAGAGCATGAAGAAATCAATCTTGGCAAGCCCATGCTCAACAGGGTTCAGGTTCCAAAGAGGAGGAATGGAAAAAGGGACAAATGTACACTAGAGGGTTCAGCAGCTCCCTCTCAACCAGAAAGACTCTTTATTTATATGGCATATTGACTACAGAAGTCATTTGGCATGCATCAGAGCCCTAGGTTTCTTTTTTCACATTTCCATTAAATGTCCAGGGTGAAAAGACAAAGTACACAACAGACAGCCTTATATGAAACAACATTTTTGGACAGCATCTGTCAAACCAGCAAGCTACAAATTTTCCAGGGTCTACAAATCATAGGACTCTTTATAGCCTGTGTCATGGGTGGCTGCTTGTGGGTTACAATATGTTAGACAGCCTGAAGTTATTTTAACTTAACCAAGTTATGTGTAGAATCATTTGATGTTTTCTAAAATGCAAGCTTTACAAAATAACTCAATAATTATTTAACTGACTGATTATATTATTACATTATTTTCCCATGCCTCAGTTTTATAGTAGAGGCTCACTGTTTTCATGTACCCCTGGAAAGGCTGATTCTCGTTTCTCGTTCCTCGTTCTTTTCACAGTAACCACCACTTTTCTTTCCTCTGTGTAGGCTTCAGTATAGGGCAGTGGATACCTTGTATCCAGAGCTGAGCAAGAGATTTCTCAGAATCTACCACAATCGTTGGGACACAAGGAAGACTCCTTCATGAATATATTTCCCTGGGAGCTGCATAAGCAGAAAACACCCCATTATGCAAACAGTTCCTCCTAAAAGTGAAAGCAAAAGCCAGCTACTGAATCCCTTGAGCCTTCTCTGCCTCCGGACCCCAACCATCCCTTGAGCTACGGCCCGCATCACAATCTGAAAGTGATCAGGAAATGTCTAGCTTTGATGGTGCCAGAAGGTGCTGCACAGGCCACTACGGAAGGAAAGACATCAAGGTGGTACAACAGTGGCATGGTTATTTGGGGGTAACCAACTGCCTTCTGCTTGGATTTGAGGGTTGCTCCTCAGGAGGATCTCAGACCCGATGTGGCTGTCATTTCATGGAGATAATTTTTTTTCTCTCATGAAGCTATACCCTGTAAATATGTGCTACTCATTGTACATCAAGTATTCTAAAATAAAGCTGTAATTTTTAAAAAGTGGTCTACTAAAAAATTATTCTTATCTCTTTCAAACACCCATTGATTTCTTGCTCAAACTATGTAAGTTTGAATCTTTTGTTTTTACATAAACAAAACAGTATTTTCCTTCATCCTGTTTCTCTCTCTCTCTCTCTCTCTCTCTCTCTCTCTCTCTCTTTTTCCTGAGACAAGTTTTCTCTATGTGGCCCAGCTGTAACCTGGCAGAAAATCTGTAGATGACAGGGCCTGAAGGGAACGTTATTGTCAACAAGGCATGCTGTCAAACTGCTTCTAAATAGTTATGTTTATACCCACAGGTGTGTGCTGCTCTCAACCTGCATCAAAGAAGCTTCTTTTAACAGTGGACAGTCAAAATGTCTGCATGGGTTGAGGAGGGGCCCCTAAGCCATCATCCATAGCTGAGTAGCTATTGGCAGCTGGTGACTGCTACAGGGGAGAAAATCATTTTCCTTTGGTGTGTGGCCATTCCAAGGCTGTCCATGCTTAGGTGGATGCCCACAGGCCCTTGAAGGGACAGACAGACAGCACTAAGTGCCTCAATGGGTTATTGAGAGAAGAAAAAGTCATAAAGCTGGGGGGAGGTGAGGAGGGTTGGGAGTTGGAGGAAAGAAGTGTAGGGATGGGTGTGATCTAAATATACTGAAAACACATGGAATAATTTTTTAAAATTAGATGGCAGGTGGGGCGGCACACACCTTTAATCCCAGCACTGGGGTGGCAGAGGCAGGTGAATCTGGTCTACAGAGTGAGCTCAGGACAGCCAAAACTGCTACACTAAAAAACTCGGGGGTCGGGGGGGCAATTATCTGAATCTGTTTCTGTAAGTGGCCTGCACTGACCTATGAAAATAGTTCACTCTCTTGAATCAAAAAACCCTACAACCCTTTAATCCCAGCATAAAACAGCAGAGACAGATGGCTCTGTGAGTTCCAGGTTAGTGTGTGTGTGTGTGTGTGTGTGTGTGTGTGTGTGTGTGAAGGGGGATGTTACATAGAGGAATCTTGTCTACAACAAACAAACTAAATATATTGAATTAGAAATATTAAGAAACAGATATACGGGCTGGAGAGATGACTCAGAGGTTAGGCGCACTGACTGTTCTTCCAAGGATCTGAGTTTGATTACCAGCATCCTCATGGTGGCTCACAACCATATGATGACATCTGGTCGGATCCTGGAAAGAGCAGAATGGGAACTCGGCTCAGATCCTCTGCCAGAAGCAGTCTGTTCTTAATCTCTGACTCGTTTGCCAACCCCACGGATTGTAATTCTTAACTACATTACATTTTATTTGGTAGGAAGGCCCTTGGCTTGAATGTTCTCACACAACTCCTGCCTTCCATAATGCTGGTTTGTTTTTATTTTTGTTTCGCAACAGGGTCTCATTACGTAGACCGTTCTGAAACTTGCTATGTAGACCAGGCTGGCCTAGAACTCACAGAAATGCCCGTCTCTGCCTCTTGAGTGCTGGGATTAAAGGCATGCACCACCACACTTAGCCCTTAATTTTTAAATTTTTAAACTTGTGACTTCAATCACTTTACAAATCAACCTGCAACTTCCCCCTCCCTACCCCACTACACATACATCATGGCAAGTTTCTTCCCTCCCCATGTCAAGGGGAAAAGATAATATCCGAAGCCAGGTAATTACAGTTCTCAAAATCAGAGCCAGAAAATTGAGCAACAACAGGAAGACAGCATTTGAAACCAAGACTGTTCAGTTCCTGCCCATTTTCAGGACAGAGTATTAGCCATTATCACTAGAACAGTGAAACCACACATCTCCTGAAATAAAGCTTGTGTATGCCATCTCAGATGTACAATTTGTGTGTGTGTGTGTGTGTGTGTGTTTGTGGTGTGTGTGTGTGTGTGTGTGGCTGTGTATGTATGCATCATCAGGAAACCTACTGTATGAATGTCACTAAAAATAACAAATAATGAAAACTGAATATGGAGGACATTAAAGCTTAAGGAGCCGAGTTTAAGGTAAGTCAGCCTAACGTGTGGGAAGGTGACGTGAGCGGGGCAGCAAGAGACTTTTTTTTTTTTTTAAACAAACAAGCAAAACCAAACAACTCAAACAGACATTTGTGTGAATAGAGGGTAAGCGTTAGGAAAACACAAGGGGCCTGAGGAAAGGTAATTAACGTGGGCTGGCTTCATTGTAGCATTGTTCACACATACACAAGGCTGTCCTGAAAACATTCTCTGCTCTGTAAACCATGCTTTACTACCTGTCTTAATTTTAACATCTCCTACCTTCAAACAATTACTTAAGTCATAATCAAATATTTCTTTTGTTTCCGTAACAAGATGTTACTCTGAGTCCAGATTATGCTGGAAGTCACTCTGTGGCTTAGTTTAGGTTGGCTGTGAACAAGAGGTAGTTCCCCTGCCTCTGCCTTTTGATTACTATGTGCTATGGGATAGTCTTCCTGTATGCTGTAAATGTGTGTTACTCTCATTGCTTGATAAATAAAGCTGCTTTGGCCAATAGCCAGGCAGAGTAAGGTTAGGCGGTACATTCAAACTAAAGATGGAAAGGAAGAAAGAAGGGCGGAGTCAGCAGCCAGATGGAAAGGAATTAAGATGATCCTGCAGTACTGAGAAAAGGTACCAAGCCATGAGGCTAAACAGAAATAAGAATTATGGGTTAGTTTAGCTAACCCTTAAGTAAGCTAGTAACAGGCCTGATCTACTGGCCAAGTATTTATAAGCAATATTAAGCCTCCAAATGCATTGAGAAGTAAATGCCAGGTATTTGGGAACATGTAGAAGAGAAACATCTGTTTACAACTGTGATCACATCTACAAGCTACCATGAGAGTCTTGTCAAATATATATATATGTTATATATATATATTTACACATATATCTTCATTTTTTGAGACAAGGTTTCCTTGTATAACAGCTCTGACTGTCCAGGAATTCACTTTGTAGACCAGGCTGGCCTCAAATGCAGAGAAATCTGCCTGCCTCTGCCTTCTGACTGCTGGGATTAGAAGCATGCACTGCCACTGCACGGGTTAAATATAAATTTTTAAAAATTTGGCTAAGTGCTGGAGAGATGGCTCAGTGTTTAAGAGCACTATCTGCTCTTCCAGAGGACCTGGGTTCAGCTCCCAGCACCACACGTGAATCTCAGAACATTTTAATCTACTTCCAGGGGATCCAATGCCCACATACTCAGCCAATATTTTAAAATTTTGTTTATGATTTTTGGTAGCATACAAACAATAGATTTCTTTAGGCACCAGCCATGTACATGTTACACATACATACATGCAGTCAAAATACTCATACACATAAAACTAAAACAAATCTTTACATTTTCTAAAGTTAGACTTAAACAGTCTCTCAATCCGCTTTCTCGCTTCACTGCAGACAAGATCTGGGTGGGGGTAAGCTACGATCAAGATTCATCTCTGCGTTCTGCAGAAAGCTCTAGATCAAGTGTCAGGTCCCCACAAAAGCTCTGTGTTTGAGATAGATGTTAGAGCAAGGATTTTGCTAATGCATCTAACTTCCCACTGGGTGGCAGGCCTGAGCCCACTGAATTCCTGAACCACTGAAGAAAGGATTTCTCAGAAAAGGGCAAGTTTTCAGGAAAGACTCAGGACGCAGTGTCCAGTCTCCCAGAGTGTTTACATCAACAACACAATTGAGCAACACACTGTCCTGCCTCGAGGCCGACACCCCTTACCCTGATATATAACTGACCCGTCCATAGGTTTTGAGGCGGAAAAAAGTGGAATTGAGGCTTTTATTTTTCTTTTTTGGAATTGAAGCTTAAAACCTAACATTTAAGGACAACAACAACAGAAAAAAAAAAAAAAAAAAAGAAAAAAGAAAAGAAACTAAAACCCAACATTGACACAAAACACCGAGTTCCTAATTGTCGTTATCCTGTATTCCATCCGTCAGCTCGGTCACCATCATCTTGTGAGCTGCGCTCTGATTGGTGCTGGAAAGAATGTAAAGCAACAGAAGGTTCTTAGTCTGGCTCTTTAGAAACTCATTATTAGGAAAAAACGGCAATTTACCGGCAATGCACCTAAGAAACATAGACAACATGCTGGGGAGTATTTAACAGGTAATAATGTTTTAAAAATGAGAGACTTCAGAGAGGAATATCCTGTGACTGTCTACTTGAGGGGGGGCAGTGTAGGATTCCAAACTCCAGGGCTGGGTAGGAAAGGCAGGAGTTCCAGGTAGAGAGAAAAGTGCATGGAGGACTTCACACAGGAAGGGAAGGGTGTAAGAACACCGAGTCCCCAGCTTTGCTGAGGTGTAGGGTGCGCAGATCAGGAAGTAGTGGACAATGGGTAAGTGTGGCTGACCTCACCATTTGTGAAGGCTTTAAATGCCAGAATAGAGCATTTGAATACCGCTCAGTAAGCCCAAGGTTCTGGAGAATCACAAGAGCCAGCAGGAAGGAAATTCTGCTGGGCTGATCTAGTTTTAATCTATGGACTATAGGGGGGAGATTAACCAAAGACTATTCCGATATCTAAGGTGGGTGTGGAGGTACTTGGGAGATGGACACGGAGGCAGAGGCCAGCCCTGGATATGTAAACATCCACCCATCCCACCCCAAGTCCTTCCCTCTCCCCCATTTTTTTTAAAAGTGGTGGTGGATGTATAGTCATTACTGGATAAATTGAATTTGAGTTACTGGCTAGTAACTGAGTGCTGTACACAGGCTAATAACAGTATAGCAATCTTCTGTTTGTTTTTAGACTAAGCTCTCAAGTCCTACATGATGGTCTCACTTTGAACTTTTGGTCTTCACCGCCACCCCTGGTTTCTCAAGAGAGTTTCTCTGTGTGGAGCCCAGGCTGTCTTGGAACTCACTTTGTGACCAGATGTCCCAGAACTCAGAAATCAGCCTGCCTCTGTCTCTGAAGTGCTGGGATTAAAGGTGTGCACGCCCGCTGCGTGGATGGTTCGTCTTCCCTCGCCTCTTGAATGCCGATCAGAATTAAGGCTTCAAGCATGCTGGGCTGAATTACATCTTCCAGCCTAGTTTTGTGGTTTGGGCTTGCTTGGTTTTAGATGTATTACTTTTATTTTACGTGTATTGGTGTTTTGCCTGCATGTATGTCTGTGTACCTTTTATATGCAGGTGCAGATGAGCCAGAATGGGGGTCAGACTCTCTCAGCTGTAATTACAGATGGTTGTGAGGCACTATGTGAGTGGTGGGAACAAGTGCTCTAACCACTGGGCTATCTCTAGGCTCTCTGCCACCCACTATTTTAATAATATTTACAAAGAATGATGCACAGTGGATGAAATGAAAGGCAAAGGAGGAAAGGGCCCAGTGTGCTGGAGGGTTGGCTCGGCAGTTAAGCGTGCTTGTTGTAAAGGACCTGGGTTTGGTTCCCAGCACCCACATGGAGGCTTGACACCTCCTCAGGCCCCAGGCATGATTGTAGTGGACAGACTACATGCAGATAAAGCATACATACACAGCAAATAATAAAAATAAATCTAAAAATTAAAAAGAGCGAAAGCCAAGGCAAAATCTCTATGGAAAGCTCTGAGGGAGTAACGGGAGACAAAATAGACAAAAGAGAGCAGAATGAAGTCCAAAAGCCAAGATGGATGTCCAATTCATTAAATGGCAGTTTCTAAAACAAAAAACAAAACAACAAAAAAACACAACCTACTTTACAGTCTTCCAGAAACCTTGAAGAAAACTTTCCAAAGCGGTGGTCCTCCCCTTCCCGTGCTGCAACCCTTTAACACAGCTCCTCATGCAGTGCTGACCCCTCCATAACATTATTTTGTTGCTACTTCATAACTGTAATTTTGCTTCTGTTATGAATCATAATGTAAAGATCTGCATTTTTCAGTGGTCTTAGGAGACCCCTGTGAATGGTCACGACCCCCAGGCTGAGAACCACTGTTCTAGGAGCCACAAAGAGGCCGACTACAAAGGGAGGGGTTAGTCAAACAGGCAAAGCTGACAGAAGAGATTCTCTTTCAAGTCCCTAGCCAGATGCGGTGTAGCTTACAGACCTGTACTCAGAAGGCAGAGGCAGGAAGACCAACTGAGCTCCAGGACTTCAAAACTAGCCTGGGCAGCAAGGCAAGACCTTGACTCAGGTATCTGAAAAGCAAAGGGCCTCAGTGTCTCAATGACAGAAGCATGGGCTTCCAGATGAGGTACTTTATGCAGGAATCCCACACCAGTCTTTCCTTACTTCAGGTGCCCATGGGGAAAGCTGCAAGGGAGATACTCATCGGTCTAGTCTAGGAATGGCTCCAAGCAGACATTAGCATTGCTAGGACACCAAGGACACAGTCAGGGAATTATTTAGAGTACCCTAACTCTATCACTCCCAGAGTCTTGCCCTGTATCCTTTACAATGCCTTTGCAAAGATCCAACAAGATACACAAAGCACTGAGAAATAATGTCTAATAACACAGTGCAGGCTGACCTGCACCTCCCTATATAGCTCAGAGTAGTCATGAGTGGTTAGCATCCTTCTGCCTTACCCTCCCAGTGCCGGGGTTATAAGAGCTAGTCACCTACCTGGCACGGGACAAATAGACCTCCGTTTCAATTCTGGATATACTTACAAAACCTGTGACCTCAGGCAAATCCATATGCCTTTCTGTGCCTGATTTAATTACCCCCAGCCACAGGGTTATTGTAAGGATTAAATTAAATAACAACTCAACTTTAAATTCTGTTTAAAACATTTGATAGGGGCTGGAGAGATGGCTCAGCAGTTAAGAGTACTGACTGTTCTTCCGGAGGACCTGAGTTTGATTCCCAACATCCACATGGCACCTAACAACTGTCTGTAATTCCAAGATCTGACACCTTTACACAGCTATACATGCAGGCAAAACATCAATTCACATAAAATAAAAACAAATATTTTTAAACAACATATAATAGATGACTTTACAAACAAAATAGTGGTATACAGAGAACTGGTTCTTGGGTTGGGGATGAGTATCTGTTGGGAGAGTGCTTGGGCATGTTAGGGAGGCAGAGGCTAGCCACAAATCCACAGCAAAATTCGCCTTTAAAAAATAAGTTTGAGGGATGGAGAGATGGCTCAGTAGTTAAGAGCACCGATTATTCTTCTAGAAGACCAGGGTTCAATTCTCAACACCCACATGGCAGCTCACAACTGTCTGTAGTTCCAGGTCCCAGTTCCAGGCAAACATCAAGGCAAATAAAATAAATAAATAAAGTTGTTTTTTTTTTTTTTTTTTTTTTTGGTTTTTTTAAATATGTTTGAAATTACCCCTGGCTACATAGCAAGTCTGAGGCCAGTCTGGGACACATGCAACCTTCTTAAAAAAAAAAAAAAAAAAAAAAAAAAGTTTCCTTGAATTCTTAAGATATAATGTAATGATTTAGGTACTCTTATTTATCTATAAGCTGCAGTTGTGTATACAAGTGGGCAGTCTCAAACAGGGCACAGCCTCATTTAACATTTCCCCCCTCTAAACTAACATTCCTTGGGGAAGAATTAGAAAAAGGGGGTGGGGAAGGAAAAGACAGGAATTTACAGAGCAGAGGAAGGGTCCTGACAGTGCTGTTTGGCATTCACAGCCCAGCCTTTAAAGTTCTTAATGCCTGCAAAGCCTGAGGTGAAAGAAAGGAGAAACGGAGTCCTGGCCTCGCCTCCTTCTGTCCACCAGGCTTGAGGGCTGCTGCTATCAGGTCATCTAGAGTAGAACAAACACCAGAGAAACACCACTGCTTTCCTGCTGGCACCGGGAAGAATAGGGGCAGGTAAACGATGACCTCACTTGCAAAATTCCTGGGCCTGGCCCTGCCTTTGTGCTCCTCCTGGGCACAACTGTCCTTGGACCCACAAGTGTTTGTTCTAATGTTTGTAGGGCAAGAGTTTATAAAACTGTTTTTCTACCCAAGAGCTGAGAAGGGGGGAGGGGGTTGGTGTGTGTGTGTGTGTGTGTGTGTGTGTGTGTGTGTAGAGGGACATTTTGTTATCAGAAAACCAGGTGAAAGGTTATAAACAGCCTATCTAGGAGGCAGCCAATTCAGAACTTGCCTTGGCTATAGGCCCGGGAAGCAGCTGCTCCTGCCAAAATGAAGCAGATTTTTGGCCTACCACAGAACAAACAAGTGGTCTGCACCAAGTGCTGCAAAACAAGAAGAAATGAAATGATAGCTATGCAGGGAATAAGGCACTGAACTGTCCATGGGATTATTTTAAATTAAAAAAAATAATAATAAATTCGATATGCCATAGACAACCTCAAACAAATAGCATTTCCTTTTCTCCAAGATGTCCCAAATCAACACCCTGGGACTCCCAGCAGCCACCTCCTCTCCTTTTCTCTGCTCTCCTCCAAATTCTAAACAATAATTGCTTAAATTTCATTTGTTTGTGTCTCTGGGAGTGAGTAGTGGGGCGGGAAGGTCAGACTGGTTCTCTCCTACTGTGGGGGTCCTGGGGGTTGTGCTCCAGCTGACTGGCCTGGCATCATCTCCCTTAGATCTGGTGCAGCTGGCACTGCAGAGACGGCTTGTTAGTTAACAGTACCAGAGGACTGACTGGGTTAGATTCTCAGCATCAAAATGGCAGTTACAACTCTTAACTCCAAACTCCAGGGTAGCTGACATCCTCTTCCAGACTCTGTCTGCAGCAGGCACACACACACACACACATACACACACACACACAGCAAAGCACCTATACACATAAGAAGTTTTAAAATTTTATGTTACTATATACCACACTATTTAGCAATATTGATATATGTGCTTTTGGTAAACATTTTGATGTTTTACAACGTCAAGCTAATTTTTTCCCCAGATGCCTGATACAGTTTGGAAGTGAAATTAGTGAGAGTCCTACCTGTTTTGTTCTTAATACTAGTTCTCATCCGAGAACACCTCAAGCCTAGTTACCTTTCTGGAACAAACACGCCCTAAGGATCAACATGTTCCTAGGCTTTGGTGTTGTGTATATGGTTTTCAACCCTGTGATGTCAACTCTGAGCTTGCTTAATTACTGATGTTGAGTTGTAACTTGTTAGCCTTAGGATGTCAACCCAGTTACAGGTGTGAGCAAGGGGACGGTACGTTCAGTTACAGCAGCAAACATCTCCTAATTATGCAGTAGGAAGAATTCCATATATGCAAAAGCTTATTACTTCTCCATCTTAAACTCAAGACCACTTTCTTCATTTCCCAACATAAGGAACAAGGCGGTAATCTCCTAATAACTCTGCAAATATAGAAGGAGTCTAGGACTCAATGACGAAGTGGAGGATCCCTTTTCTGCACACCAGGTTTTCTTAGCACACTTAAAGAGTTATTTTTTGAGTCAGCTCCTGGAGGCATCTCTGTCAGTTTGTTCGACCAGATAGCCAAGGGAAGTCAATACACCTAAGCCCAAGTGGGTGTGAAACAGGCGTAGGGATATGCATTTCACTTTGTGAGTTTGAAGAGAGGACAAAGGGAAAAAAAAAATAGTCACAGGAACAGAGGAGTGATCAACTTTTTGTTTTTTCCTTTTTGTACACTCCCCTTGTTTCCTGGAGAAACGGGGACGAAGGGAGAGATCTAGGCACCTCTCTGAAGCTTCAGTGAGGTAAATGAAGGAACATATACAAAGTGTTCCCCAACTTCACAGATAGACTGAACAGATGAGGGGATAAGCAGCAGGATGTGGACACTCCCTTACTGCTTCCGTTCCAGAGAACAGAACAGAGCTCTCTGTGAGGAAGTCGCAGCCCATAGGGTCATGAGAGAAAGGGACACACCAGACCAATGTGCCCACCGGCTTTCCAATGAGGGCTGTAAGGGGGCTTCAAATATGTGACCCGTTCCCCTCTGGAGACGTGCAAAAGGAGGACACGGGGTGGGCTCCTTCTCACTAACACATCTGCACCCTTGCCATCCGCCCGGTCCTAAATTATCCTTGAGGCAATGGGATTGTTTTTCACAGACTTGCGAACTGGTGAGCCAGGAATAGTCACCTCGAAATGAATTGCGCTGGCTAAGACAAGGCATGAAATCCTCTCCTAAGCACATTTTTCTTTCACCTAAAAAAAAAAAAAAAAAACACCCAAACAACCGTGACCCCAGGCCGAGTCCCTGGATGGGGTTCAGGGTCTCCCGGCCAGCGCCTCCGATCTGATCTCCCGGGGGAGCGGTCTGCTGCCCCGAGCCCCGCCCCTCCTCCTGGCAAGGCTGCGCACCCGAACAACAACCATTTTCCCCGCTGGAGCACACCGTGTCCACGCGCCCCTGCGGCCTCGCTGATTGGTTGGAGGCCTGGTAAACAAGGGCCAAGCAGCCAATTGGAGAAGTGTGCACGAGGGCTGCACGAGCCTCGGAGCCAGCGCTCGCGTGGTGCCGCTAGCCAGGCAGCTATATAAATGCGTTTCCGGCTCCCGCTTGACATTCTTCTCTGCTCTCCTAGCGGTCCGGACCTCTTCCAGCTGCTGGAGCAAAGACAGCTGTTGTTGCTTTCTCTTGAAAGCCTTTGGCACTTCCAGGCACCTTTTCGAGAGAAGTTACTAGGGTTTGCTTGAGAGCTTCTTTAAATTTTCATTTGTGTTTTTCAAGCCCTGTCTGCCTTCTGCAGAGCAACTCTTACTTTGTGAAGGGCTCTTGGAGTTTTTCCTCTCCGGCTTCCGTTTATCTTGAGCTCGCAGAGCCCAATCATGGTGATGTTCAAGAAGATCAAGTCTTTTGAGGTGGTCTTCAACGACCCGGAAAAGGTGTACGGCAGTGGGGAGAAGGTGGCCGGCCGGGTGATAGTGGAAGTGTGCGAAGTTACTCGAATCAAAGCCGTCAGAATCCTGGCTTGCGGAGTAGCCAAGGTCCTGTGGATGCAGGGGTCTCAGCAGTGCAAACAGACCTTGGACTACCTGCGCTATGAAGACACGCTTCTCCTAGAAGACCAGCCGACAGGTACTGACCCAGCTGTTCTTTCTTAGGGCGGATGGTGACGGGGGGAGGTGTAAAAGGAGGTACTGACGCCCCCACTCAGTATTTTGAGTTGTTCATTTAATGGTTTAAATTGTGTTGGTCCCGGAAGTTTTAATTTGCAAATATTTTGCTACACCCCCTCTCTCCCCCCTCGCCAAGGGTGATTTGTACAGTTCCTCAGGTGCTGTTTCCTGAAGGTGTTGCCTTAGCTACTTAAAGATTAATGTATTCACAGTCCGTACCCGACTCCTGGGGCTACTGTGCTGGACGAGCCTTTTAGTAATTGTAGAGTTTGCAACTTTCTGTCCAAGAAAGTGCATTGCAATCTTTCGTTCCACCGCGTAAAAGAGGGAAGTGGAAGTAAAATAACTGCTGCTCAGTCTTCACAGAGGCTTTTGAAATGTAGCAAGAAACCTAATGGGCCCTTGACTTTGTTTCCGCACAGGTGAGAACGAGATGGTGATCATGAGACCTGGAAACAAATACGAGTACAAGTTTGGCTTTGAACTTCCTCAAGGGTAGGCATCCAGAGCGCACCTTGGACTGACTCTAAAAGCCCCACCCCCAGCCCCACCCCACACCCCGTTGATCTCTGACTGTTCTTAGAGAGCACTAATTTTTGTTTCATTGTTTTGACACAGGCCCCTGGGAACATCCTTCAAAGGAAAATATGGTTGTGTCGACTACTGGGTGAAGGCTTTTCTTGATCGCCCCAGCCAGCCAACTCAGGAGGCAAAGAAAAACTTTGAGGTGATGGATCTAGTGGACGTCAATACTCCTGATTTAATGGTGAGATGTGGTTTATTACTTCTTTGGGTCAGGGATGATGAATAAATTAGATACTTGGGCATTGAAACATCTCAAATGTTGTGTATTTCAACACAGGCTCCTGTATCTGCTAAAAAAGAGAAGAAAGTTTCCTGCATGTTCATTCCTGATGGGCGTGTGTCCGTCTCTGCTCGAATTGACAGAAAAGGATTCTGTGAAGGTAAAAATCTAGTGTTTAAAATACTAGATGGGATAGCCATAATTGTGTGGGCTTGGGGAGGGGATCGTGTAGTAGATGGCAGAAGTGCCATTAATTTAATGGATATTCATACCTTTTCATCTTCTTTAATCTTAGGTGATGACATTTCCATCCATGCCGACTTCGAAAACACATGTTCCCGAATTGTGGTCCCCAAAGCAGCTATTGTGGCCCGACACACTTACCTTGCCAATGGCCAGACCAAAGTGTTAACTCAGAAGCTGTCCTCAGTCAGAGGCAATCACATTATCTCAGGGACCTGCGCATCATGGCGTGGCAAGAGCCTCCGAGTGCAGAAGATCAGACCATCCATCCTGGGCTGCAACATCCTTCGAGTGGAATATTCATTGCTGGTGAGTGAAGTGTAGAGGCTGGATTCTAGACGAGAAACAATTTCTTCAGTTAGAAATTCAGAGCTTTCTCTACACCACCTACCTTACAAACTGCCACCTTCCTTTCTAGATCTATGTGAGTGTCCCTGGCTCCAAGAAAGTCATCCTGGACCTACCCCTGGTGATTGGCAGCAGGTCAGGTCTGAGCAGCCGGACATCCAGCATGGCCAGCCGAACGAGCTCTGAAATGAGTTGGATAGATCTAAACATCCCAGATACCCCGGAAGGTAAGCTACATCTAATATCTTTCTTTCTTTTGTCCTGACGGGGCTTGTGAAATTGTGGTGGTCTGGCATTTCTTAGCTGGATTTCTCATCCTGTTTTCTCTTTGTAGCTCCCCCTTGCTATATGGACATCATTCCTGAAGACCACCGACTAGAGAGCCCTACCACTCCCCTGCTAGACGACATGGATGCTTCTCAAGACAGCCCTATCTTCATGTACGCCCCAGAGTTCCAGTTCATGCCCCCACCCACTTACACTGAGGTGAGAATTGCTGTTCTCTATTGTTGACATTTTGTCCCAGGCCTTCTGAAGGAAGGATATTAAACCACATGGCTTCTTACTTAAAACTAAAATGATCTCTTCACTCTCCTTCCCCAGGTGGATCCTTGTGTTCTTAACAACAACAACAATGAGCAGTGAGCTGTGAGAGAGACTGTGTTCATTCATTTCTTCCTGCCTCTCTGCTTGGACTCGGTTTCCAAACGGGTCCACCCCAGCCTCTGACTCCACAATAAGGGAGTAGTCAGCAGGTGGGCCTCCAGCCTCAAGTGGTGCAGACCCAGCTAGTGCCCACACTGTGGTATAGGAGTGTTTGCTGGGTGGATGTAAACACACTCGAAAAATTCAGACCCGGTCCACTTTCTCTCAGATCTTGGAAATGAAGAAGACATTGCCCGTAGTATTTGAGTCAACAGTATAAATGACCTTCTGGCGTGATCTTTCCAAGGTTCTTTTTTGAAGGAGTTCTAGATGAACAGCAAACCATTAACTATTGTGCCATGGGGGACAGAATCAATTTTACATACTAGAAAAAAGAAAATCATGGCCAAAATTTTGGAAGAGGTTTTTTTGTTTTTGTTTTGTTTTTGTTTTTTTTTTTTAAATCAGTGTTTCTTTTTTATATATCCTTACTAAGAAGAAAGGAAATCTTCCAAGGCTGATGTTTGAGCTTGGGAGATCACATGCACCCTGTGAGTTACAGGGTGCTGCTCCCAGTTGACTCCAACCTGGGCTTACAGTGGCTGTGCCCACCAATGCCATAAAGGCCAATTTACAGCCAGTGCACTGTGTTCTCTTGTAAACTTAAGCAGGAGAACTGTTACTTCCATGTGACTCCTTGGAATTGATTCTAAGGTGATGTTCTTAGCACTTTAATTCTTTTGTTTTAATCTCAATCGCAGATGTAAACTCTACTCGTCTGTCTTAAGGGGTAAGCCCAAAGACAGGGCAAAAGGGATGATTTTTTTTTTTTTTTTTTTTTTTTTTGAGACAGGGTCTCTCCATCCTTTGCTAACCCGGATATACATAGACCAGGCTGGCCTCAGAGACCACCACCGCCCCACACCTCCTGAGTGCTGGGATTTAAAGGTCCAGCTTGGTTACTGCTTTTGAGACTGTGTCTCAGTATACAGAATTGTGTGATTCTGATTTGATTATGAAGGGCTGCAGCTGACAGCTGTGCCCTGTGTGAGCCTCTGCATCGAGATGCCCCGCACTGATGAGGGCGTCCGGGTGTTGCAAAGAGAATTGCAGGTTTTTACAAAAGCCCCCCAGACCCATTTCCTGCCCAGTGTTAGAAGAAAGGACTCTTACTTAACTACTCTCACTGCGGCCCACAGCGCCTGATCAGTCACTCGGCCATAGCACTTTGTTCAATGTCCTTTGTCAGAGCACTGAGCCCCACCTTTTGAGAACTATGCAGCCAGAAAGCATGTAAGCTGATGGTTTCCTTTTTGTTGTTTTGTATTTTGTGTATCTTTTTGTATGATAAAAAATATATTTTGTACTTACTCAAATATATTTTCACCCCAAGGTGGGGGATATATTCTTTGTAAAAAATAAAGTTTTTAATGGGAAATGTGTTTTTTCTTGTCTGTGAAATGGCATTTGAGAAGTTAATAGAAAATAAGTGTGCATCCTAGCTTTCCCTGCTTCACAGTGCTGAAAACGCTGGTCTCTGCTCCTATGTGGCAGCAGTGCTCAGCTGGTTTGGTCTCTGATGGGGAAGCTAACTGACCACATCACCGGATTTCTTTAGCCTTGCTCTTATGGCTGGTTATCTTGAACTTTATTCCTTCTGCCTGGCCACCCCTCACAGGTGCTGGAGTTAAAGGCACACATTACCATACCCAGATTTTTCTTTCATTTATGTTGTCTGTGTGTGAATGCAAGCAGGAAAGTGGAACTTGGGAGCCCACCTTACAAGAGTTGGTTCCCTGTATGTGGGACAAAGAGACCAGGCCCTCAGACCTGGAAGGAACTGTCTCTGCCTGCTGAGCTGTCATGGCCCTTCTCCATGCTCAGTGCTATGAAGAAGAAATAGTTCTGTGATGGGATTTGGAAGGGAAAGAGTGAGCTTCCTTTTTACATTTTAATTCACGTGAGCAGCTTTTATTCACACAGGCAGGGACAATCTGGGGAGAAGTTATAGGGGTGTTAGGTGGGCTGGAGAAATGGCTCAGTGGTTAAAAGCACTGACTATTCTTCCGAAGGAGGACCAGAGTTTGATGCCAGCATCTACATGGCAGTTAACAAATGTCTAATTCCAAGATCTTACACAGTTACACATGCAGGCAAAACACCAATCCACATTTTTTTTTAAAAAAAAGGGGGGGGTGTCAGGTGGGAGGCAAGAAATCAAGACTGGGTCCTGTGGATCCCCTGATGTCTATGCTCAGCAGACACTGAATCCAAAGAGAGAGGATGGGTCAGGACTGAAGGACTCTGCCCCAAGGATGGTTAGTGGGGATGGAGCTTTCGCTTCTTGGGGACAAGTTCTCTGTAGCTCAAGTTCACCCCCAGCCTTGCAGCAACCCTACTTCAGCCTCCCAGACATCGGGGTTAGAATTGTATCCCACCATGCCTGACTGACATTCTCTTTTATAAATTGGTTTTGATTGAAGACATTTCCCCCCAGTATCCACCTGGTTTATATGTTGAAAAGAATAACTATTTGGAACTTAGAGTCTCAGTTCCAGGTATTGAGTGTTTTAAGGCAGCTACAGTTTTCTCTCCGAATAGATTTTAACATATAATTAGAACTCAATGGTTCTTTAATACTTAGCCCCACCCTTATTCCTTGGCAGTTTCTATTGCTCACAAGGAATTGATAACTGATAAATCATTTCACTACTAACTGAAATTATTTTGTTCTGGAAGAAGGCACACACTGAGAAATTGGAAATGGCAGAGGATGTCGGACAGTCCTTCCTAGTTGTGGGTTCATCTAAGTGTTTGCTTTTCAAAATGGGTTTTTCATTAGCTCTCTGTATACCAATACAGTCCTTGAAGAGCTGTATTTAGATACCAAGGCACCTAAAACCCAGCATTGCAGAGGCAGAAGGATAGCCAGAGACATAAGCAGACCACCAGGTCTGCAAGGGCTACATCCCAAGAACTTGTGTCCCCCCAAAACCATAAAAAGCCTGTGAACAATGAATTGAAGAGAAAGTGAAATTGAAAACAGAAATTCTTTTTTACTCTAGTAAATGGTCTTATCATTCCTTCCCCATAGCCCATTCTCCTTTCTTTCCTGCTTCACTTTAAAAAAATGATCATTTGTGTGTATGTCACATGCATATGAAGGTCAGAAGCCAAGTATAGCTGGTTCTCTCCTGCCATTACATGATCCATCAGACAGGTCTCCAAGCTCACACATCTAGGACCTTTACCTGAAGCCTGACGACCCTTTCATTTCGCTTAGACTGTGTTCCGATCATGACACTGAATTTCTGATCCTTTTCTTCCACCTTTCCGGAAAAGGCATGCTTGTGTCACCATGTCGTTTACATGCCGCTGGGAACTGAATGAATGTAGGCTTCACCCACACTAGGCAAATACCTTACCGACTGATCCACACCTCAGCCTGCTCTGGCTCCTCGGTCTATTCACAGGGTGCTGGTCTCTAGCTCTCCCTACGGCTTGGCTGTCACCTGAAGGCCTCCTCATCCTCCTTCCCTCCTCTCACCTGTTCAAATATCTAGTAGCTCCTCCCCTTTAACTTTGAAATCAGGAAACTGGGTCAAAGTTGATGGAAATTTTTTTCTTCAGGGGTGGAGGAGGAACAAGCACAAGAAGGAGGGCCAGCCAGAGTAGGGGGTGCAGAGATGGGGAAGGGCTGCACCCAGGTATTGTGTACACAGTCTAAGTACTCAGACTCGATATGAGCAGCTGGGAGAGGGTAACTACACCCCAGGCCATTTAAGAGATTTGAGCTTGGGCTGGAGAGACGGCTCAGCGGCTAAGAGCACTGGCTGTTCTCCCGGAGTTCAATTCCCAGCATCCACATGGCAGCTAACAACTATCTGTAGTTCCAAGATCTGACACTCTTACACAATTATACATGCAGGCAAAACAGCAATTCATATAAAAAAATAAATATTTTTTTAAAAGAGAGATTCAAGCTTGCTAAAGGCTGAACATAGCACCCTCTCCTGATACCCTGACCCCCATTCCTACCCCATCTAACACTGTCTGAAAGATTTTATTTTTCTTTCTGAGGTTGGTCTCACTCTGCCACTGAAACCAGCCTGGGATTCAGTCTGACATCCCACAGCCTCAACCTCTAGCACCGGGCTTATAAGGTGTGAGTCATCACACCCAGCCAAAGCAGTTTTTCTCTGGTGATGGAAATGCTTGTGTGTACCTCTGCTATCGAGCACAGCAGCCATGAGCCATGTGGAACTCAGACTGTGACTGAGAAATAAAATTTTTAATTCTGTACAATTAATTTAGACTTAAACAGCATGGTGTCACCACCAGTTATTGCCATATCGTGCAGCACAGCTAACTCTGAGGAAGGGAGCTGCCAGTGCTACTCCCCAAGAGGAAACCCGTCCCTCCCCGAGAGCCCTGCAGGCTGCATTCCACTTCCCTTTGCTGTCTCTGCAGAGTTCTGCCTTACCCTGGGACACGTCTGTGTGCAGGCTCACTTGGCTTCACTTCCTCTGTACCAGTGCGTCTGTTTCCCCACTTCACATTGGGTCTCTTTTCCCATGCTCTTCTCATATGTCTTTCAATCTTTAAAGAGACACCACCTGCATGTGCAGCCAGGAGTAGAGATCTAGTTCTGAGTATCACTTATTCATTAGGTCCAGTCTAGAATTGGAAGAGCCAAGAAAAGTCAAACAGAAAATTACAGGGAGAAGGGGAGAAGAAGACCACCCCAAAGAAAATAAAATTAATAGTAGGACCTGGTGACACATGCCTGTAATCCCATCACTTGGGAGACCAAGGCAAATGGATCAAGAGTTCAAGCTAGTCGGGGCTACACAGCAAGACTTTTTTTTTTAATTAATTTATTTTTATTTTATGTACAGTGGTGTTTTGCCCTGAAGCTAGAGTTACAGACAATTGTGAGCTGCCATGTGGATGTTGGGAATCAATCTTGGGTCCTCCAGAACAGTCAGTGCTCTGTTGACTCTGTTAACCCTAACCACTGAGCCATCTCTCCAGCCCCAACTCTTTTTTTCTTTTTAAGACTAGAGATGAAGTTCGTTTGGTAAATTGTAGGCCTAAAATGCACAAAGCAAAGCCATGAGATGGCTACTTAGTACAGTGTAAAAGGGCCTGGTGACTCACACCAGTAATCACAGAACTTGGGAGGCAGAGGTAGGAAGGTCACAGACGGTCAGGTATGCTCAGCTAAACAGTGAGTTTGAGACCAGCCTGGGACAGATGCATGAGATCCTCTCTCAAAAAGGAGACAGAAGAACCAAGAAATCCAGGCCATCCTTGGTTATATAGTAGTGAGTCTGAGGCCAGCCTGGGCTACAAAATAACAGCTACAGGTAGTTACTTCAAGATCCAAGGGCCTTCTTTGAACACTTTTCTTTTTGTAAAAAACAGATTTATTTATTTATTATGTATACATATACAGAAGAGGACACCAAATGTCATCATAGATGGTTGTGAGCCACCATGTGGTTGCTGGGAACTGAACCCAGGATCTTTGGAAAAATGGCACTCTCAACCTCTGAGCCATCTCTCCAGCCTCTGTCCACATTTTTTTTTTTTTTTTTTAAAGATAGGATGTCTCAGATAGGAGTTTGAAGTTCACAGGCTAAGGATCCGATGATCCCTTAGTCTCTACTTTTCCATCACTGAGATTATAAACAATAGCTATGTCCTGCTTTTTACGTAGGTTTGGAGAATCTAACTCAAATCAATTCCCATGCTTCTGTGGCAAACACGTTACTGACTGACTCTCCCCAGCCTACCTTTGACCAATTCTTTGAGCAATCCATAGATTCCTACTAGCGTTTTTTTCTTGAATCATCTCTAGATAACAGCACTCAGAAGGGAGATAAAGAAAGCATTTACCTGGCCCTCCTGTTCTAAGTACCCCTACAGAGGAAAGTCTCCCCTCCTCCATGCAGTGTTTCTGGGGTTGAAAGTCCCTTCCAGAGTTAGCGCAGATCTAAGATTTGGGGCCTCAGCCTAATAAGTGATTGATCTAGAACCTGGGAAAAGTTCAGTGATGAGCCTTCTAATATAGTTCTGTCTTAGTTTATCTTCTATTGCTGTGGAAAACACAATCCCAAAAGCAACTAGAGGAGAAAAAGGTTTTCTTTGGCTTACATGTCCACAGCACAGTCCTTCGTTAAGGGAGGTCAAGGCAGGACCCTGGAGACAAGAACGGAAGCAGAAGCCATGGAGGAACGCTGCTTATTGGCTTGTTCCCCTGGCTTATCCATCTCAGGAGCACATGCCCAGAGATGGTACCACCCACAGTGGGCTGGGGCTTTCCACATCAATCATTAATCAAAATACCCCACAGACTCGCCTACAGGTCAATGTGATGGGCACATCACCTCAGTTTAGTTCCCTCCTCCCAAATGACTTTAATTGGGGTCAAGTTGACCAAAAAACTAACCAGCACAGGTAATTAGAAAAAATAGTTATTAAGAATGCAGACCCTGGAGCCAAACTAAATTCTACACCTCCTGCATCTCCTGCAGACCCTGTGACTTTGGGCGGTTTGTTTAAACTCTCCATGCCATACGGAGTTCATTCGCTATTGCTTTGCTTCAGGGTTTTGTTTATCTAATCTTTGTGTATGGCTGGGTCTGCATGTATAACTATGCTCTATGTGTCCTCCTGGGAAGCTAGAAGGCAGCATCAGAACAGGAGTTACAGATGCTCATGAGCTGCTGTTGGTTACGGGAATCCAGGCCAGCCAAGGTGCTCCCAACTGCTGCCCCATCATCTGTCTTACAAAAACAAAAAAGGCGGAGAGCAATTAAGGAAGACCCCCCCAATATTGACCTTTGTATAGGTCATACACATGCATGCACAGGTGCACACTCAAACACGAGGGAGCATACTCTCTCTCTCTCTCTTTCTTTTTTTTTTTCTCTCTCTCTCTCACACACACACACACTCATAAAAAGGTGTAACTACAGCACACAAGCACTCAAACACACAAACACAAAATATTCAGCACAAATGTGTGTGCACATGTGGTAGCTAGGGAACAAGGTCAGGTGTCTCCCTCTGACAATCTCAGGTTTATCTGGGGAGGGGCAAGGTCTTTCACTGAAACTGGAGCTCACAGATTGGCTAGACTGGCAGGTTGGCAAGCCTTGGGAATCCTCCTGTCAGCCCCCAGCACTAAAATTGTAGTCAGGAACCAGCTCCTGGCTTTTATTTGGCTGCTGGGGATTCAAACTAACACCCTCAAGCTTGAAAAACAAGCACTTTACCAACCCCCTAACTTACTTGTCATTTGTTTTTATATTTTTAAGCCACAATGTCACCATGTAAACTGAGCTGGCCTCAAATTTGCCTCAGTCCTCCTATCTCAGGTTCCCGATTACTGGGATTACAGGTTCGATGCGTGTGTTATTTTGGAGTAAGAGTCTCATCACTAAATAGCCCACATTGACCTAAACTCCTGATCCTCTTGCCTCCCAGATGCTGGGATTGTAGACATGTGTCACCCCAGCTCAGACTGTTTGTCTGTAAAATGAAAGCCAGTGACAGCACTGACTTCAGAGGTGTTGTAAAGATTACAAATCCGTAAATGGGGCTCATGGGAGAACTCGGTGGGTAAAGAAAGGTATTTGTCAACAACCCTGATGGCCAGAGCTTACTCCCCACCACTCACATGAAAGCTGTTCTCTGAGTTCCACAGGGAAGCCATAGTGCCTGTACACACACACACACACACACACACACACACACACACACACACACACACACACACGGAATGGCTCAGTGGTTAAGAATACTTGTGATTTAGTTCCCAGCATCTACATCAGGTGACTTACAGACTCCAGCTACAAGGGAGCTGAAGCCCTCCTCCGGCCTCCTTGAGCACCCACAGACACATGGTATTTACTCACACAGACACAAACGTGGTGATAGCTCAGGAATTTTTGGATCTTTGAGTACAAGGACAAACAGGGACAGACACCACTGGGATGTGACAAAGGCAGGAAGAGACGGCAGCAGAAGCAGAGGAAATAAATAAGCTAAAATGCTGCTCCGAGAAAAGGTATCTAGCTACACAGGTAAACATGGCTTAGTTAGCTAGCAATATGCCTAGGCCCTAGGTCAATCAGCATAAGAATAATACAAATGTGTGTGTGATTATTTGAAGCTAAGCGGGGCTGAGAGTGGGACCAAACCTCTGGTCCAGGCCAAAAATGTCCGGCGCAGAAACCTTCTACAACACAGACACGCAGATATTTTTTAAAAAGGGGCAAATATTTTTAAAAAATACATAAAGCATAGGAAGTGGAGAATATATCTGGGCTCTGTTACAACAAAAACAGAGTTTGTACTCAAAATAAGAGTAGCCCGGGCATAGTGTTGCACACCAGGAGAGAACTTCCTCCCCCAGACCTCCACAGGTACACTAACTCAATCTTCTAACCTCCCCAGTCTACACACTGAGGAAAAATTTCCAAGTCTTTAGTGTGGTGAGCTGAGGACCAGAGAATGCTGCAGACATACAAGGAAAGCCTTGAGAGGCCTCAAGTTCCCTCCCTCCCTCCCTCCTCCTCATCTCCCTTTTTAAACATTCTTTTGTTATTATTTTAATTTTTATTTATTTATCTTTTTTTTGTGATAGGGTTTCTCTGTGTATCCCTGGCCACCCTGTAACTCTCTCTGTAGACGAGGCTGGCCTTAACTCAGACATCCTGCCTCTGACTCCCAAGTGTTGGGATTAAAGGCTTTCATCCTCACCACCTTGCTCTTTGGAATTTTGTTTGTGTATGAGTGTTTGCCTGCACGAATGTATGTGCACCACTTGAATGCCTGGTGCATGCAGAGGTCAGAAAGGCCTGGGACTGGAGTTACGAAGGCTTTGAGCTACCATGTGCCTGCTGAGAATAGAACTTGGTCCTCTCCAAGAAAAATAGGTGCTCTTAATCTCTGAGCCTTCTCCCCAGTGTTAGAATTCATTTTTCTGAGGTGTAGCCTGGTAGTACAGGGACAGAGGTATTGAGACGGCCCATGAGGCCAGTTGATTTAGAATGTTCTTGTCCAGCACTGACGCTAGGCTGGGCCTTTCTGTTCCTTCTTCAGCCTGTGATGTCAAGAGAAAAGAACGAACAAGCTCAGTCCACTAGGACTTCCTGTGTACACAGTGCTTGGTCATCTCCAGGCAACAGAGTGATAGAGGCGCAAAGACAGGACACGGGGACAAGAGTGGGAATTCTACGTGACCTGAGTCTTGGGATGTCAAGTGAGGTCCATTCTCTGTCTTTTTTTGGGTGATGGACCTGCTGACTAGACAGACATCTCTGAGTCCTCCGCATAGTCAGTAAACAGGTTCTTGGAAATGTCTGGCTAGGTGCTTGCCGTGGGTATTTTTAACCTCCTGGACAGATGGAGACAGGAAGGGTTTCAGTTGCTGGGAGAGGAACTAAGGGGCTTCCTTTATATAGCTCTATGGACCTGACACCCTCCCCGGCCAGTGCTTTGGTCCCACTCCGTCCCTTTCTCCCCATCTTTTATCCTTGCCCCCCTCCAGCCACAGCAGATTTTGTTTCCTGTCCCACGGTCAGATTTGTCCCCTCCAAGTCTCCTTAGATCAGCAGAATTGGGGTTGGGCAGGGACCTACGACTCCTTTCTCCCACAGGGGAGGAGGCGGCCCTTTTGAGGGTACAGAGCTAGCTAGGTGCTACTTCCCACCCTGGCCTGCTGGAGGGTTCCAACGGCTCCTGTAACCTCCCAGGCTCTGCTGTCCCTATTCCTGGGAACAGGATTTAGGGACAATATAAAGCCTTGGGCTTTATACACTTTGAGAAAGTAGAAGACATGCCTGTGGAGGTCAGAGAGATTGAAAATGGTGACATGTTGATCCTGCTGCCTAGCAAGCTGACTCCAGGGAGCTGGGAGGTCTGGAGAAGCAGCAAATCAATGTCAGTCCGATGAGATCCATTGACTGCTGGAGGAGGAGGTCCTGGAAATTGAGCATGGAGGGGAGGGGAGAGAAAAATCATGGAACGAACGTCTCCATGTGGCCTTGGTCTTCTCTTGGCCTTCTATTTAAACTGTACAGCTGCGCACACACACACACCCATTCCTTCCCGTGTCTGAGCATCTCTTCCCCATTTTGTGGTAAAGGAAGGAATCCTCAACATATCCAAGGTGGCTGGGAAGCCTGCAGGGAGACAGCATTTCAGTTTGTGATAGAATTCCCAGCATAAACACACGGTGATTTGTGTTTCTCTTCCTGTGTCTTGATTTTAGCTGAAGTTGACAAAACCAAGCACAAACACAGGAAATGCTAAGCCAAAGGCAGAATCCTAGCCAAAACAGCTTGCTGAGGTTTAGAAGCCTGTACACTTTTCCTTGAGGGCTTGAATTGGTTGTAAACATTTAGAAATTATATTACTACATTTTGGGGGCTTGCAATCCCTGTGTGGCTTGGATGTATGCATTCCTGAAACCCCAGCATTTGGAAGCAGGAGGATTAATAGTTACAGGTTACAGGCCACACCGGCTATGTAACAGGCAGCTCGCAGATGCTACTGAAGAAGTAAAGGCACTTGCTACATGAGTCTGTGACCTCAATTCAATCCCCAGAACCCATGTAAAGATGGAAGAGAGGAACAGACTTCACAAAGTTGTCCCCTGAGCTGTGTGTGCAGTGTAGCAAAATGCACATGCACCTGTACTTTCATATCACACACACACACACACACACACACACACACACACACATCTGGGGAGGGGGAAATCTCAGCACTAAGGAGGCTAAGATGGGAGGATCTCCTGGGTTGCAAATAATCATATCTGTCACAAAAATAAATAAATACATAAATAAAGCAAGAGGAAAATTATTTGAAGTACCCCGAGGACTGCAAGAATAAGTCTAAGTGAAATGACCTCCTTGTACACAGCCACTTCTCCTGGCCAGGCCTCACACATCGGAGAGGTTTGCAGATCCTGCTGACATCCCTGGACAGGTGTAAAGAAGGGTGGTTTGGACTGGAAAACAAGACTCCAAACAGGATCCCGGCCAAGTAAGGGAGAGGTGAAGGGCTGAAAGCAGCCAGATGCAAGTATGGTCAGACAGGAAAAAGAGTCTGGGTGCCAGGGGAGAGGCCCTGGGGAAGGAGGTGGGCCGCAGAGCACTGCTTCTCTTCCCCGGAGAGGAACTGGCCCTCTCTCCCACAGAGCACCAGTCCTGCTTACTTCCTTTACCACCCTGCCTGGTGAAAGCATTAACTCGAGGGCGGAGTTTCCTTCCTCTCAAAATGGTTGCATCCCTAGTCCAGGCTTTTTGTCCAGTCCAAAGGGAATTGCAGAGTCATCTCCGTGATAAGAAGACCTCCAATTTAGACAGCTTTCCCTGTCCCTCTCTTTCTCTCTTATAGCCCAGGTTGACCTCAAACTCACTATGAGGCCAAAGATGATCTTGAACTCCTGGTTGCCCTTTGTCCCTACCTTTACCTCAAAGCTCCCACCCCCCTTTGTTAGATGGGTTTTACTTGCTTGGTGTGGTGGCACATGTTTGTAACCCTAACCCCAGCACTCAGGAGCTAGGCTATCAAATTTGAGACCAACTGGAGATCCTGTCTAAAGGAAAAAAAAAAAAAAACCCAAGAAGACCGGGAAATGGCTGAGTCAGTGAAGTGCTTCCTGTGGAGAGGCCCTGAGTGTGGTGTCCACTCCCTGTGAGCCCAGGGCCGGAGACATGGACATGGATGGATTGTCAGCCCATTCTAGCCTACTTCAAAAGCTTGAAACCAGTGAGAAGCTGTGTCTTAAAACACAAGATAGATTATACATGAGGAATGACATTTTAGGTTGACTTATGCCCTTCATATATAGACACACATGAGCACACGCACCTGCACATATATGAATGTGCACCCAACTAACCCTAACCCTAACCCTAGTTCCAAGATAGGAATAAAGTGTGACCTATAATCCAGCACTTTCTTGTCTCTCTGCCTTCTTTGTTTTTTGTTGCTGTTGGTGGTTGATTTTTTGTTTGTTTGTTTTAGAGTTTTTTGGTTTTTCAAGAAAAGGTTTCTGTAGTGAGACTGTTCTCTAGATCATTCTATAAATAAAAAAGCTGTTTGGACTGTGTGGAGCACCAAAGAAGTGGATGGAGGAATCAAAAGGGAGATGGTAGGAGGGTAGAGTCAGGCAGACTCCATCCAGCCTCCAAAAAAAAAAAAAAAAAAACACACCATATAAGACCCAAGTGAGCGGGGCTGGAGAGATGGCTCAGAGGTTAAGAGCACCGTCTGCTCTTTCAGAGGACCCGGGTTCGATTCCCAGCACCCACATGGCAGCTAGCAACTGTCTGTAGTTCCAGTTCCAGGCAAACACCAAGGCAAATAAATAAATAAATAAATAAAGTTAAAAAAAAAAAAAAAAAAAAAGACCCAAGTGAGCTAGAGGCCACTGGGCCACATGGTCAGTAGATTAATAAAAATGAGTTAAATTAAGATGAAAGAGCTAGCTAACAATGTGCCTGAGACATAGGTCAAACAGCATAAAATTAACATAAAGGACCAAATCATCTTCAAAAGATAAAAATCACCACAGACAAGTCTGACCTCTGGCCCAAACAAAGTCAAAAATCATCTACAACACTTGGTGGCCCATGTTGGGCACCATCTGTTGTATTTAACTTTTGATTTTGTTTGGGCTAAAGGGTAGACTTGTCTGTGGTGGCTTTTTTTTTTTAATGACTTAGACACTTATATTAATTTTATATTGTTTGGCTTATGTTTGAGGTATATTGTTAGTTTTTAAGTTTTAATTTAATTTATTTTTATTAATTTATTTGTCATGTAACCTAATGATTCTTAGTTTATTTGGGTTTTATATATATTTTTCTGAGATTAGATAGTCTGTTTGACTTTATTTTATTTATATTTATTTATATTTGTTGATTTTTAAATCTATTTTTATGGTTCTCAGGCCAAATCAGTTTTTTTAGTTATATAGGATGATACAGAGAACAGTCCCACCACAGGTTTCTCTGTGTAACAGTCCTGGGTGTCCTGGAACTTGCTTTGTAGACCAGGCTGGCCTCAATCTCACAGAGATCTGCCTGCCTCTGCCTCCTGTGTTAAAGGATAAAGGCATATGCCACCACACGTGGTTTGTTTGATTTCTCAACCCAGGGTCTCACTTTGTAGATCTAGCTGTTTTGGAGATCACTCTGTAGACCAGGCTGGCCTTGAACTCACAGAGATGCACCTGCCTCTGCCTCCCAGGTGCTGGGGTTAAGGAGTGAGTCACTAGGCCTGGCAATACCGGCACTTTGAAGAGTTATTCCATGTCTGAGATTAGCCTGAACTATCAGTGAATCCCAGGCCTCTCTGTCTTAAAGAAAACAAAACAAAAAACCCAAAAAACAAAAATAAACCAGAAGTAGTGAGTAACTGATCTCAGCTTTGGGGAAACGGTGGCAGAAAGCTCAGGAGATCAAAGCCTATGAGTGTAACAGGTACTGGGGTCAGGCAACATTTGGATGCTTTTCCCCGTTCTTTACTATAAACTCAGAGAGGTAGAGTCAATCATAGGATTGTGGCCACTCAGGAAGAGAAGGAGTCTGAGCCGCAGAGAGCACAGTCCATAGCTATGATCCTGGGATAAGAAGGGATCTGAGAACAGAAAGCAGACTCTGGGATCATGGAACCCTTAGCCTCTCTGATTCTGTACTTAGGGTTAGATCAGTGCCTACCAACTCCTGCGTTAGCCAGTTGACAAAGAGACACATTAAATCCCACTGAATTAGGCAAAGCATTCTTTGTGATAATACTAGAAACTACAATTCCAAATTGGGACTTCACATTTTATGCTTGTGATTTCCTTAGGGAAATATGGGTCTCAGTAGGGGAAAAGTCAGTGGAGAAAAGGTCATTGCTAGCAGGCCAGATTACCTAACTGAACTATTCCTGTCTAGCTCATTTATCTCCTGGACCTTCTAGCCAGGCATAGTTGAGAATAGATAAGAAGCACCCAAATCAGTAGCCCCTTCCAGGTCTGGAATCTCTGTTGTCCTTGATCTGAGTCCTGACTTTCAGGTTGTGATCTTGACCTCTAGACTGCAGGGATCTTCTGCTTTCTTAGAGCTACAGGAATTGTCGATTCCCAGCTACTCTGGCTGAAAAGGTTCTTGGAAACAACTGGCCATGTGCCTGATGTATCTTTAGCCTGCCTGGCCAAAAATAAGTTGGGGAGATCAAGGGGACTGAATGAGTTTGGCAGACGTGCCTTGCCATTTGGAGGACAAAGGTTGGAGTGACCATTTGGGATCGGTTGTACCGCCTCAAAGACACAATGTCATAAAATCAGGTCACATTTGAACTCTGCTCTGCCTACAGCCTTGCTTTCCTTGGCAGGTGACCTTGTTGGACGAAGCCAATGCCATGAGACCAAGTACCATTTGTACCTTTGAAGTGGTTTTACTAAAGTGGGTACTAAAGTTGTCTGGAGACATCTTGCCCAAATTTATGTGTCAGACAAGAAGAAACTGAGGCACAGAGTCTTGGCAGACTTTCTGAAGGGTACAAGACTATGGGGTAGGGAAGCTAAAGCAATGCGATGATGCTTTCCCTATCTGAGAAGACAATCATTACCCTTGACTTAGCCTTTTGGTTTGTCTTTCTTTTAAGTCTTTTGAGAGACAGGGTCTCCTATATTCCAGCTTGGCTTCCGATTTTTCTTTTTTTTTTTTTTTTTTTAAAAAAAACTTTATTTATTTATAAATATTATTGGTATTTATATATATTGGTGTTTGCCTGGAACTGGAACTACAGACAGTTGTTAGCTGCCATGTGGGTGCTGGGAATCGAACCCAGGTCCTCTAGAAGAGCAGACGTGCTCTTAACCACTGAGCCGTCTCTCCATCCCCGGCTTCCGATTTTTCATGTAGCCAAAGGTTGTAAGCACATACCACTACCCTGGTGTATGTGGTGTTGGGGATAGAACAGAGGACTCTGAGCATACTAAAAAGGTACTCACTCTCCCAATGACCCCAGTTCCCCACACCCTGTTTAGTTCTTGACCAGCCTACACCTATCTTTACTTCCAAAGTTCAAGCAACCATAAAAATGAGCTGTAGAAATCGACTATCCTTTTCTTACCAAACTGTAGGTGACAAATCATTCTATCCACCTGCCCTCTAGATTTCAAGGGTTCTTGGTTCTCCACGGATCAACCGAGACTACATGTTACACCCAGATTTCTGTTTGGACTTTCCTTAAACCACTAGGGTCCCTGCCCCGTTTTGCAGACACAATTTCACACGCCCTGCCCAAGCAGGAGAGGCCTGGGAGGGGAGGAACATGGCAGGGAGAGTAGGTGTCCTGCAGTAGAAAATGCTCAGTTCAGACAATCAAAACCGTCCCTAACGGGTATTATGTACGCGGGTGGCCGGCCCTGCCCGTGTCTCAGGTAAATGTTTGTGATTATTTAAGGTGCCGCTGCAGGAAGCTTTGACCCTGGTTTCTGGACCTAGGCTCCAGCCTCTCTGCCTGTCTGGTTGTGCTTATGGGAAGTTGGGGAAAGGTCAGTGGAAATAGTTTAACTCATGCCTGGAACCGCTCAGGAATCTGGAGAAGGTGCTGGGTCTCGTGTCGTCGGCTTTGTCCAACAAGGTCGCCTGCCAGGAAGAAAGGCAGGAGTCCAGGCAGGGCATAGTCCAAGAATGGCCTGATCTTTATGACACTTTGTCTTTGAGGCAGTACAACTGATCCCCATTGGTCACCCCGACCTTTGTCCTCCTTCGGGATCCCGGGAAAAGGGACGTGAAGCGATGAGTGTGGAGAGCTGGGTGGAGTCGCACCCCTCCCCTTTACCCTGCTCTTGTTTGCGATCTTTGTTCCCACTGCTTTAAGAAGTTTCCGGGGACAGTGAGATGGCTCGAGGGGTCTGCCTCCAAGCCTGTTGACTTAAATTTGAACCTCAGACCTACATGGTAAAAGGAGGGTATGATTCCTGCAAGTTGCCCTTTGCCCTCCACACACAAGCCATGGTATCCCAGTACAACCGCCACCCCACCTTCAAATAAATAAAATACAATAAAAAGGGAGTTTCCAGAGGAGCATCCGGTGGGCTAGCAGGTAGCAGTGCGTCCCAACATGGCTCTGAATTTGTGATGAGGTTAGAATAGTGTCTCCCCTCCCGTGTGGTGGGGGCACTAGGGGGCTGGCGTAGGGGACAAAACAAACCAACCCTGTGAGGCTCTTTCCCCTAACCTCTGCCATCTCCCCAGCCCCAGAATCTGTCTCCTGCTGCTTGTCTGCTGTCCCTCTCTAGCTGCACTCACAGGCCGTGTAACTGTGGGAAAGCCCAGCAACAAGTCCCCTGGCTCCACCCTTCACTCGGAGAGCTAGGAAGGGAAACACATCAATCATCACGAATTGCTCAATAACTCTGGAATGTTCGTTTCTATTCCTGTTTCCTTCTCCGTTTTCTTGACCGGGCTTCTATCTTAACACTTGCTACCACATTTAAACGAGGCTTTTAAAGGTGCTTTCCTTTTCTCCGTGTACAATGGGGTCAGAGATACCTGACTTTGGGTTTCGGGTCTGTAGCTCCCGTCTAAATGCAATCGAGACATTGACTGGCACTTCTCCTACATTCCATCTCACGGCTTATAAATGCTCGGTGGTCTCTCCCGTGGTAGCAGCCCAGATACCGGTGCTGGTCTTACTCAGGTTCTATACTGGACACGCAACTTACTCGTGGCTGTAGCATGTCAAGGGCATGCAACCAATCAGCTCGAGGAAGGCTTCCTTAGAAGCCAATCAGAGCCTGGGGAAGTGACTTCACCCAAGGGAGCGCTGTGTGGGCGATGAAGCATCTCTTAGAGCGATGAGTGTCCCTAAATCACACCCTTCTCCCCACCCTTCTTACTTCCTGGATGATAACACTGCCCACCCCCTCCCCAAAGTAGATTGACAAAGACTAACAACATTTCACAAAACAAAGAACCAAAAGAGAAACTGCAAGCCTCGCACAGACCTTGGGAGAATAGGATATTTAGAGTTCCCTAAATATGCCTTTCAAAGTGGGTTCTCCAGGTCTTGCAAGAGATCTGTGTAAGCCGAAAACAGTGGCCACTCCTCTCTCTGGCCCTGGCCTTCTTGACTCTCTGTACAAAAATAGCTGCAATCTTTTGTAAATAAGGACACGATCAAGGTCAAGTGTGAGAAAGAGAGGGCTTGTGTCCTTGTGAATATGCCTGAATATACACGTTCGTGTCCCCACGCTGGAGGCCAAAGACTGGGGTAGGCAGCTGGTCCTTGGGAGACCCTGTGCTTTTCCCTAGTGATGCGTTCAGGCAGCACTCAGATGAATTCCTGACTATGACCACTGAGGAAGTAAGAGAGAGGTAAAGGACAAAGGGCAAGATCCTAGTGTCACACTGGACAAGCAGAGGCAGCACAGCAAGCCTGGGGTCCCAGCTGCTTGGGAGGCTGAGAGTTTAGAAAGTATATTTGAGCTAGAGTTAGTTCAAGGTCAACTTAGACACTTATCAAAGCATATGTATATATAAAGTCAGAGATGTGTCTTAGTAGTAGAATACTTGCTTAACATTCCCAAGGCAGTAAACTCAATCCTCAGAGCTTGGGGCAGGATGGAGGGTGGGGGTGGGGGTGAATGGCTGGACTGGAATTCCCTGTCAGTCCCTCCCCTCACCAGGTAGACACCACTCAGGGTAGAGAGACAGGTACAAACATTTTATTTACAAGTACAAAACAGGTCTTCCTCCTCTTGACTGTTTCCACCCCAAGTCTGTCCATAAGGCGTATACAGATCAGTGGAGGTGTGAACAGCTCCTCCATCTAACATCCAGCTCCCTTGCCCCAATGTGAGGGGTGGCGCAGAGATGGAGGGGAGGGTACTTGTCGTCCCCAAGATTACACACAGGTCACCTGGATTTCCCTGTTTGGTGTGGTGGTGCACTCCAGTAATCTCAGGACTTGGGAGAAGAGGTAGGAGGGTCAGGAGTTCAAGGCCAGCCTCAGCTACTTACTGAGTTCCAGGCCAGCCTGAACTATGTGAGATCCTGTCTCAAAAACAATAATAACAAAAACAGGGGGAAAACCCTACACAATTTTAGACCCTCTATCTAAGGTCAAGAACGATGTGCGGGCAGCTTCTCAGTAGATGGCCTCGTCCATATTGCTGTCACTGTCACACGCAAAGTCCTCTCCATTGTCGAAGTATGACATGATGTAGTCGGTCTCCTGAAAGGCAAACGGACGTGAACATCAGCTCTCAGTCTTTCTTCCTGGTTCTTTTCCTCCCAGACAGGCCTTTCCAGGCCTGGGACACCCCTACTAGCTGGTAAAAGCTCATTTTCTTTTTTATGTGTATTTGTATTTTGTCGGCACCCATGTCTGGGTACTGCTTGCATGCCTGGAACCCTCAGATGCTTTGGAACTGGAGTTACAGGTGGTTGTCAGCTGCTGTGTGGGTGCTGGCCATCAGGCCACTCCAATCTCAAGCCGCACATTTTGTTTGTTGGCTTGTTTGTCTTTGGGGGTTTTGTGCCACACAGAGAGTTTATTTTTAGGGAGTTCAGCTATCCGGAGAAGGGAGGGGGAGGAAGGAAGAAGGGGAAGAAGAGAAAAGAAGCAGCCATACATCTTACATTACACTTATTTCCGTGTGTTCCTGACTCTGTGTGTCCCGGGACATGTGTGGAGCTCAGAGGATACATGCAGGAATCCCTTCTGGGGATCTGTCCTCTGAGGCCTCTCCCCCAGGAAGATGAAATGGAGCCATTAGTGCCTGACTCCCTCTGAGAGTGTGTAAGAGTTGAGAGCAGGATGGCTCAGGACACAGGGAACTTTCTGCACCTGGAACCCATGTGGGAGGGAGACGGAGCAACTCCCCAGTTGTCATCTGACTGCCACACCTGTGCCATCACACACACACACACACACACACACACACACACTAAATCCAAATAAAAAACTCTTGTATAATAAACCTGGGAATGTACTCCTATAATCCCAACACTAGGAAGCAGAAGCAGGAGGATTTCTGGAGACTTCCAGGCCAGCCTAGATCACACAGTGAGCAGCAGTGTAGTGTCTTTCCCCCCCCCCAAAAAAAAAAACAAAAAACAAACAACAACAACAACAAAAAAACCAAATGTGCTTGCCTGGGCAGCACAGATACTAAAATTGGAAGGATACAGAGATTAGCATGGTTCCTGTTCAAGCTGGCATGAAATCCTTAATTTTCCCACATAGCATTAAAAACCACAAACAACAACCAAATTGTTGACATTGAGAGAGAGAGAGAGAGGAGTAGGAGCGTAAGTCCCGCTCACCTCTTCATGCTCCTCTTCGTCATACTCTTCCTCCTCTCCCTCCTCCTTTTCCTCTCCATCCTCTTTTTCTTCATCTTCCTCTGAGGTCACTTCTTCCTCCTTCTTCTCTAGCGTCTCATGTGAGGATGAACGGAAGAGAAGCCGACACTCAGCAGAACCGCGGCACTGGGGAGCCGGGGTCCACCCTACCCGGCTTCCTCCTCACCTCCAGTTTCTGGATGGTCTCCTCCTTATCTTCCGTGCTCTTAGGGGGCCTCTTGGGGAGCATAATGGTGGTCCCTGTTTGGAGGATCAAAAAGTGAGCCCTGAGGAAGCAAATCTCCTAACTAGCTTTCTTTCTGGTTTTCAAATTCGATTGTGTGTGCTTGTGTGTGAGATGTGTGTCATGTGTGCTCATGTCACACATCAGGGCACTGGATCCCCTGCAGCTGGAGTGACAGGCAGTTGTGAGTCGCCTGGTGTGAGTAAAGCTGTACATGCGCTTAAAGTACTGAGCCATTTCTCTGGTTCTTTTTCTTCACAAATGTTTTGCTGTGTGTTATTTCAGTGTGTGTGTGTGTGTGTGTGCACGCGCGCTGTGGAATTAGAGTGGGCTCTCTCCACGCGTGAGTGGCAGGGATTGGTGGCGGGCTCTCCCCCAGCGAGCTTCCTACCGCACCCTCTGCAGCACACATGCCGCTCTGCTGCCCTCTAGTGGCTATGGTGGCTTCAGCCATGAACCCTCATCCTTTTCCGCTCCACTCACTCTCCTTCTGCAGTTTCCGAACTCGAATCTTGAGCTCTCGGGGCAGACGCCGCCAATCTGGGAACAGAGAGTGTGAAGGTCAGCAGGACAGTGTGTGTGTGTGTGTGGTCCCCTAGGTGATGGCTGCTACTGGAGGGAAGGGGAAAGGAGAGGTTGGCTTCAAGTTTTTCAGAACAGGCTGGACGCCCCTGGAGAGGTGGCAGTACCCCGGGAGTGTTGGGAGCACACCTAGGATTCTGGCTTCCCGATGATGCTGCACAGGAAAGGGAGGGTGGTGCTTCCAGGCACCTCAGGGCACCTCTGAAGAAGGACATTCAGTGAGGGTCATCACCTACCAGGGTTCCAATCGATGGCATTGTCAATCGGCCCAGACATCTGATACTTGTCTGAGTAACGTTCTACATCTGAGGGATCAGAAAGTCATGAGTCAGAGTTTTATCCATCCACTGAATAAATTTATTCCTAAGAATCTACCCTCTTAATTCTAGGGAATTCTTGATCACCTCTCTCCAAACCCAGAGCCCCGCACTGCCAGCCTTGCCCCTCTTCCAACCTGCCCTCTTGTTAGTCTTTGTGCTGAGTCCAGACCCTTCTCTTCTGAGAAGCAGGGTGCTTCATGGACACTGCACACCACGATAAAAACCAGGGCTCAGCCTTCTCTCTCCCTCCCTCCCACCAATGGAATTAGTGCCCATGTCTGCAACCCCTCAGCTCTCAAGGCCTCACTATAAAAGCCCAAAATGCCATTACTGAAATACCGTACTTCTGCACCATGGTAAGTATCTGCTACCCCAAGGCTGCCAGCAGACTGCCTTCTCCAGTTTCCTGACCTCACAAGGAAGGTGGAGTGCTCAGAGGCCTAGCATCAGGGACCCTCCAACTCGCTAAGCATCTGTAGAGTTGGGTTAAAGTTTGTCTGAACCTCCCCCCACTTATGCATATGAAGTAAGATGCTAATGCTTCCATGTCCCACCCACCCCAAGATCTAGGTTCAGCTCAAAATGGAGTAAGCTCAAAATGGAGTAAGCTGATAGCTTCAGGTACAGAAGGGAACTTCAATGCTCTCTCCATTAGACAGTAAACTTCTGGAGTCTCTCTGGTCCCCAAGATGGCTGAGCATGGGCACTGCCTATAGAAGGCCCCAAAGGTGATGCTAGCTAGCCTTTCCACTGACCTCTCTTGGGGATAGCTGGCCGGATGAAGTATGGGAGCTGCCTCATGGCTGCACGCAGCTCTTGCTTCAGGGCTAGGACATACTCCCCTTCCTCCCCTGCAGGCAGAGGCGCTGGGCGGGACTCCAGGGGCTGAGGAGGATGCACAGTGGTTAATTTAGGACAAACTGCTGCTGCGGCACACACCTTAAAGGGAGGGCCTCTCTCCTAATCACTGTTCCCAGTACTCAGGGGCTAGAGGGATGGCAGGGAGGACCATGCAGCATCTTCTCAAAGCTGGGAAGTGGGGATATGAAGAGAAAAGATCAACACTTCTTTTCCTGGAAAACGTCTTTTGTGGGTCTGGACTCTGAAGACAGAGGGTCAAAATAAGGACAGTTTTTAATGGGTCAGGAAGATTCCTTGGTCTCAAGTAGTCAATGAGGGGCACATGGGGGTCTTAGGAAAGGAGACACTCACAGGAAAGAGTGGAGAAGGCTGTAGAGTGGGTGGGGGCAAAGCATCACCCTTCCCAATGCCCACAGCCTCCATGTTGAAGGTCAACTGGCCTCGGCCCCGACCCCGGCCCCCACCCCTGCTGGCCATGGTGGAGGGGGCCTGGATACTCCGAGATCCAGTGAGAAAAACCTAATAAAGACAAAAACAAAGAGGTAAAGAAGTATAAGGAGCTACATGACACCGATGTTCTATGACAGGTGACTTTTTTTTCTCAATGCTGAGGATCAAACCCAGGGCCTTTGTCATGCAAGTAATTGTTTCTGTGACACTTAAAAAGGCCAGTGGTGGTGGGCAGTGGTGGTGGGCAGTG
>PVIH01017000.1:0-43491 GCA_004025045.1 Sigmodon hispidus
TAAATACCTTGGAGTAACTATAACCAAAGAAGTAACAGACCTATTTGACAAAAATTTTAAATCACTGAAGAAAGAAATTGAAGAGGATATCAGAAAATGGAAAGCTCTCCCATGTTCCTGGATAGGTAGGATCAACATAGTAAAAATGGCAATTCTACCAAAGGCACTCTACAGATTCAATGCACTGCCCATCAAAATCTCAACACAATATTTTTTGGACCTTGAAAGAACAATACTCAATTTCATTTGGAATAACAGGAAAGCCAGGATTGCCACAACAATTTTACTCAACAAAAGAACCTCAGGAGGTATCACCATCCCTGACTTCAAGCTATACTATAGAGCTACAGTAATAAAAACAGCCTGGTACTGGCATAAAAACAGACTTGTGGACCAATGGAATAGAATTGAGGATCCAGACATTAACCCAAAAACCTATGAACACCTGATCTTTGACAAAGAGGCTCAAAATATTCAATGGAAAAAAAGATAGTATATTTAACAAATGGTGTTGGCATAGCTGGATGGAAGTGTGTAGAAAACTGCAAATAGATCTGAGCCTGTCACCCTGCACAAAACTCAAATCCAAGTGGATCAAAGACCTCATCTTAAACCCAGCCACTTTGAACTTGATAGAAAAGAAAGTGGGAAATACACTTCTACGAACTGGCACAGGCAACCACTTCCTAAATATAACACCAGTGGTACAGACACTAAGACCAACAATCAGTAAGTGGGATCTCCTGAAGCTAAGAAGCTTCTGTAAAGCCAAGAACACTGTCAATAGGACAAACGCCAGCCTACAGAATGGGAAAAGATTTTCACCAACCGTACAAGTGATAGAGGACTGATCTCTAAGATATATAAAGAACTCAAGAATCTAGAGCCCCAAACCTTGAATAACCTAATCAAAAAATGGGGTTCAGATCTAAAAAGGGAATTCTCAGCAGAAGAGTTACGAATGGCTGAAAGGCACCTGTAAAGGTGCTCATCATCTTTAGCCATCAGAGAAATGCAAATCAAAACAACTTTGAGATACCATCTGACACCTGTTACATTGGCTAAGATAAAAGGCACAGAGGACAGCCTATGCTGGAGAGGATGCTGAGCAAGGGGAACACTCCTCCATTGCTGGTGGGAGCGTAAACTTCTACAGGCACTCTGGAATGCAGTATGGCGGTTTCTCAGAAAACTGAGAATCAATCTCCCCAAGGACCCAGCAATACCACTTCTGGGTGTATACCCTAAAGAGGCACAGTCACACTCCAAAGGTATTAGCTCAACTATGTTCATAGCAGCATTATTTGTAATAGCAAGAACCTGGAAACAACCTAGATGTCCCTCAACTGAAGAATGGATTAGCAAACTGTGGTACATCTACACAATGGAATACTACGCAGCAGTAAGATAAAATGATATACTAAAATTCGCAGGGAAATGGATGGATTTGGAGAATATCCTCCTGAGCGAGGTATCACAAACTCAGAAAGATAAGCAGGGGATGTACTCACTCATTAGTGGACTCTAAACAAACAAACAAACAAGGAAAAAAGCAAAGCATGCCCAACCACTGAACAGCTTGGTATCAGAAACACCCTGGACTGACTCCTTGGATCTCATTCCCCCTAGAGGAACACCTGACTCACTCTTGAGGGAGGGGGGAGAAAACTGCATCTGCCAGGAGTGGAGACTGAACTAAGCAATATTGGGGCAGTGGGACCATGGGACTGCCTGCAGCCTGCCCAGGGAGGGGATGGGGAGTTGTGGAGAAGAAAAAATGACCTTATGTGGTGATAGGGAGAAGGGACCTTGTATAAGGATATACAAGGATAGAAAGTGTGACTTCTTTGTTCATAATGATAATAATAATAATAAAGGAAAAAAAGAAAAAAAATAAAAAAAGAAAAAAAGAAGTTAAGACAAAATGTTTTTTGTTTTCTTGTTTTCTAAGACAGAGTAAAATGTCATTTTTTCGCTTAGATTTATTTATTTTATGTGTAAATGTTTTACGAGTGCCTGGTACCCATGGAATTTAGAAGAAAGCATCAGATCAAAAAAGGCATCTGATTTCATGGAACTGAAGTTATTGATGGTTTGAAGCCACCATGTAGGTGCTGGGAATCGAACCTGGTTCCTCTGCAAGAGCAGCAAGTACTCTTGACCACAGAACCATCTCTCTAGGTTCAAAAAGCCTTTCTAATATTGATAGCAGATTAAGCAAAATGAAGACAGAACTAGCAATTGTGGCACTGTTGAGTTTTAGGAATGGTTGAAGGGAGAATAGGAAAAATATAGATTTTTATGAGGAATAACTTCAAGGAGCTATACCTATGGGAGAACAGAAAAATAGCAGGATTATATTTGGGAGAAGGAGTTGAATATGTTTAATGGGACTAATAGCCAATAATTAATGTGCTATTTTTGTTTTATATATGTCAGCATATTTAATGATCAAAGCAGTCCTATGAGAGCACTATTATTTCCAAGTCGCAACCAGAGGAACTGAAGTGTAGAAACTTTGAGACATTTGCCTTACTCTGAGTTTCCCAGCCTTGGCACCACTAACAGGTTGGAGAGTCCTATATTGTAGGGCTGTGTATTAGAAGGGGTTCAGCATCCTCCATATCCTCTAGCAATTAGAAGCTTCATAACTTGTGTCCCCCAGAAATATTTCCAGACATTGCAAAATGCTCCTTGGGGCATTTCATCTTGTAGAGAACTGCTGGATGAGAATAATCCAGTAAAGAGTAGAGGCAGGAGTAAAAGAATGATGTACCTGTCTTCAATCAAAGTCTACCCCCTCAACTACCATATCAGTTTGGCTCCCATGATGGCAAATTTTCCTACCATGCTTTAAGTACCTATGAGTTTTTTGGAAATAGAAACAATATCTGGCCACTAAAATTTAGTACAAGTTTGACTTACATATTCATTTATTTTTCCTCAAATATAAATTCTTGCTCATAACTCCCTTACTAGGATTTGAATATTGTCCTTCTCCTTCCTCCCCTCCCCTCCTCTTCTTCCTTCCTTCTTTCTTTTCCTCTCTTTTTCACTACCTTTCTCTGTCCCTCATTTACCCTTGGTTCACATTTTCATCTCATCATGATTCTTGAGACTTTAAATCCTATCTCCACCGTGTGCCTCAGTCTCCCCATATGGAAGGTGCAAAGGTCGAACTACATTATTCCTGAGGTGCCCTTCTGACTCTGATGTCTGTCCTGTTTGTTTATTGCCCTCTTTGTTTTTATGAGGTAAACGTTTCGGGGGTTGGGGGCAAGGGATGTTTGAGTACTTTCAGTCTGAAGCTAGGGCAAAGTTCTCAGGCTGAATTTGTTTTGTGTTATATTGGCTTCTTCCTAACTGATCTTTCTCATTTCTAAGAACCAAGGGCCACTCTGGCTTGGGCTGCAGGTGGGCAAGGTAGGTCAGTGGTTCAGGGTCACTCTGGGAGGATAGGCTGGTAGAAAATACTATCACTTCTGCTGGGCTCAGCTTATCTCAGAATCATTGCCTCTGACCTGTGAGGTGATATGAAATCCCTGATGGCCAGGCAGACGGCATTGTGACCTGTGAGGTGACATGAAATCCCTGATGAGCAGGTGGGCAGCACTGTGAGGCCAGCTGCCGTGGGACCAGGGGCTGTGTGTGGTGGTGGTGGTGTGGCTTCTCAGAAGTGAGGATTTTGCTGGATATTATGAATGCCTCATACTGATTTCAGGGTTGGTTCAGATTTCTGCCAGGTATATGAGAAACTTCATAGAAGCTATGATAGAGCCAGTCAAAGTTACAAGCTGGAAACTGGGTAGGAAAGGATTTAGCTCCTTACTGTTATAGGAGAGGAGCTGAAGAGACCAGTTTCCATCCTGTTATTGAAGCCCAGGCTTGTTTAGATTTGATTTAAAGTGTGCAACTTAGCAAGAAGTTAAATTCTTATTCTGAACAAGTAACTGGAGTCCTAGCTCCTGGAGTTCTGATAATAGATTTTTCTAGGACACTCAACTCCCTGTCACATGCTTCAAAAAGCAACCTAGGTTAGAGGCATTTTGAGCCTCTGGGATTCCCCTGCTGCTGCTGTGCCTCCCTCTGCTTCTTCCTGAGCTCCTTGGTGGTACCTCTGTGGTTTGGGAGAGTAATATTAATATCTATGTGGGTAGACAGGTTTGAGTACATATTTTAGTTCGTGGAGTGCCTAAATAGGTTTGAAGAATGACAAATGTTCATTGTGTATGTGTCTTTTTCTCTCTACATATGCTTAGTTACTAATTTTTTATCTGCATTGTAAAGACCATGTTTAACTCCAGGTTTCTTTCCTTTCTTGTGCTTCATGGAATTTAAGGCTTCATTCTTATAGGAAAGAGGTGCCATCTGGGGCACCTATCTCTTCCTTTTGTTTGCTTTCTTTATGTCTCTCTCTGGGGAAACCTGGCTCCTGAACCCTGGTTACCTCTCACTCTATTCAGGGCCCCATGGCATGTTTCTTTATAGCCCCCTTCTCTGCTCATAGCTTTATTGGCATTTCTCCCAGCAACATGGGACAGGGATAGAAATCACTGGCTCGTGTCAGCTCTGTAAGGGAACTAAACCTAACTAAAGCAGTGGAATGCCAAGTCACTACAATTAGTTGAACTAGCAAAGACATGCACAGGGACAGAAGCCATGATTTCTTTGATATGAATGATAATAAATCATAGGCACTAATCTTCCCGCAGGCAGGAGAAATGAACATTTATTTTGAGTTTTCAAAAATAAAAAGGTAACTCTGTGCACAGTCTGAGCCTGCCACGGTTACAGCTGGTTCTGGATTAAGGCACAATGCGAAGGGGTTTGACTGACCAAACCTTAAAATCTGTCTCATGTAAAAAGACTTCCTTTTTTGCCCTCATGATACTCCAACCTCTGTTTTTCATTCAAAGTCTCCACGACAAAATTCATTGAGCAGGAAACAGATGACCTTAGGGAAAGTATCAAGTTGATTTTCCTCCCGAATATCACAGGAAATCACTGGGAGCTTCTAGTGTACCTCAGAGAAAAGCCATCACACAATCTACCTCTGTGATGTGGATTCCATTGGGCTTGAGGATGAATGTTCTTCAATGGGATCAGCAGGAGCTATGCAATGCTTTGAAGGGGTTAGAGGAATGTAAGGAAAAGGAGCAAGCACCATTTTCCAGAGCATTCAGGCAGTGAATACATATGCATTCATCCAAATAGAAGCCAAGAACCACCAAGGCACTTGCTCAGGTGAATGTATACACATGTGTTCTAAGGTAGACACATTCAGAGAAATGTAGTATCTAAGTAGCAAACAATGTAAACCTTGCATTCTCTATACTAGGGGTTTTGGACATGCCACTCCACTTTTATAAACAAGGAGTCTGGTATTTGTCCTTAATGTCTCTCATTTCATTTCATTCTATTTCCCACCAACTTAACTTTCCCAAAGAAACATTTCTATAACAATATTTTAAAGAGTTTCTTAATCATACCATATCATACAAATTTCTCTGCTTTGGGGGTTTTGTGTTAGCTCTTTAGACTTTGAACCATTTTCATGGCCAGGTAGGTAAGCACTTCACCATTCTTTCCTCCAGGAGAGGCTTGGTGTTTGCAATGTGCTTGCACTGCCCACAGCACCAGCACCAATATTTAGCTCCCTGAGTGCTTTCTTAAGTGTTTGAAGCTCATATAGCACAACGAGAAAAATGAAATAGAGAATCTAGCCTAGGAATCTACCTCTGCATTTTTTTAAATGCAAGTGGTCATTAGCTAATTGGATATGTGCCACATTTGTTAAAGTAAAAGCCCCTTTTGTAAACATTAATTATAAAAAAACTAACTTTAAAAATAAAATAACTTTCTCCCTCTCTAAACCCAAACACATTAATAAAAAACCTAAAAAATTCTGTCTCATATCAGAAAAGTCACCTAATATAAGACAAAAATTAAATAAAATATATAAAAATCAATATTATTATACTCTTATCTTGAATCCTACTTCTTTCTGATTTCTCACTACAGACAATGAAGCCAATTTCTGCAAAGTAATAAAGATTTTTTTCATTGACTTTTATATGAGAGATGCTGTGCAATTTTTTGAACGTTCTTGGAAGACTTCCATTAATACATGCCTCCTCCCGCAAAGTAGACACCAAATGACTTCTCTGATGTATACTCAGTAACTTTATCATTGTACTCTAAAGTCCATTGCAATGAGTGTCTATATAGTGAGTGGTCTGCAAAAAGGGAAATACCTGCTTAGAGCTATAAGATATAACATGATCTCTCCCCAAACTTGTCATCACAGCTTTTAAAAGACGAAAACATTAGGACACATTTTAAAATTCAAACAATAATATGATGGTGTCCTGACAGTATGGAGTTACTACTTGCTGGGCTACAAAAACAAAGGCAACTGATTTGTACATATCTGGTCTATGTTTAAGTATATTTTCTCCACTAAAAGTATTCTTCAGTTCACAGTAATCTAAGCATTGTGAATAATGCAGGGAGTTGAGGTGACTATGAGCATGGGTAAAGGAGCCACAAGATCAAGAAGCACAGGGAATGTGATACTTGGCTTAGAGCCTTAGCTATGTCACTTGCAGAAGGCCTAGGAAGTCTCTTAATCTTTCCGATACTTTCTTCTAAGCATTCTCACATTTAATATGAGAAGAAAGAATATTACTGGGTATGTTATGAAAATCTTTTACAACCTATGATTTGTAATTTTGCAGAAGATTCATTTTATGCATATGGGTGTTTTTCTTGTATGTGTGCCTATGCATCATGTACATTCCTGGTGTGGGTTTCAGATTTCCTGGAACTGGAGTCACAAATGGTTGTGAGCCACTTTATGGGTACTGGGAGTTGAACCCAGGTCTTTTGGAAGAGCAGTCAGTGCTTTTAACTGCTAGGCCAACTCTCTAGGCCCAGATTCTATAATCTAAAAAAGTACTTTTTGCTGTCTCATATCATCTTCTGAGTTCTTTACTATGTTGCTTCATGTGATGCTCTCAGAGTAAGGCTTGAATATTGGTTATATTAGTATTCTGTATGGAAAGCACAAGCAATCTGGTGACAGCTATTTTTCTCTCATGCAGAATTCTTTTGTGTGTTTACTAGTTCCCATGTTCTTTAAGTATGGCCTATGCCATAGCTTCTTAAATGATGAGTCACGTCCCCACATGGGATTTTGTAACAGAATTTGGGGAGTTATGAAAATTTGTCGAAGATGAAGGTTTATGGATATACAAAGACCAAAAACTTAATTCAGAATCAAGTACATAATGAATCTGAAGTGTTTCCAGCATCACTTGCCTTTGTGGTATCACATAGCTTCACTGTAGCTTTGATTCTGAACATATAACACTACAACTAGGTACTAAACTTGCCACACAATTGTCAATGAGTGCTGTCTGAAGCGTATCCACTCGGCTCTGTGATTACCATATGTTCTGAATTGCCATGATTTTCATATTTATATGAAAAACAGTTATATGAAAAACTGTGGTGGTTTGGAAGAAAATGACCCCTAAAGGGAGTAGCACTATTAGGAGTTATGAGGAAGACATGTGTCACTATGGGGGCAGGCTTTGAGGTCTCCTATGCTCAAGCTACTCCAAGTGTTTCAGTTCACTTCTTGTTGCTTGCAAGATGTAGGACTCTCAGCTACTTCTCCAGCATCATGTCTGCCTGCACATCTCTCCATGTCCTACCATGATGATAATCGATTGAACCCCTGAACTATAACTAAATGTTTTCTTTGTAAGAGTCACAGTGTCTCTTCACAGCAATAGAAAGCCTAACTAAGACATATAAAAAGTTGTTTGCTCTTATAGAATGGTATAATTATAAGAAACAAAGACTTTCAAATATTTTTACCAACATTTCTCAGCATGTATCTTTGTATTTTTTGTGGTAGAATGTTTGATTTTAAAATTAATGCTTGAATTGTTGACTTTAGTTTCATAAAGAATTATTAATTGAATTTTGGTTTAGGATTAGAATATTATTTCCAAGAATCTCTGAAATGGTTGTACATATGCTTCTTTGTACTATTTATGTAAAATGGCCTTTCTTGGCATCAAAAATTACACCATCAAAATATCCATCAACTCTGAAAAACAGTTGAAGATTTTCTATAGATCCATTACTTGTCTTATTGTTAGAACAAAATGACTAAGAACAGCAACTTAGGGAGGGATATTTTGGCTTATAGTTTCATGGGTATAGTCCATCATGGTAGAGAGAGTGTCGTGATAAAAGGCAAGAGGTGGGTGCTCACATTGTTTTTACAGTTGGGAAACTAATAAATGAATCTTGATACTCAGATTGCTCTCTCCTTTTGTACCCTACCTGGCAGGTAGGATGGGTCTACCATTTCTATTAACCTAATCTAGATGACCCCTTACAAACATGTCCAGAGACAAATATAATTCATCATACTCTATATCTTGCAGCACCAAATATTCAGCAGAGATTTGTTTTTTATGTGAAAACAAGCAAACTTATCTAATTATTATGCAAATTTTCTTTAATCTTTAACAAGTTGTAAAATCATATGTATATAGAATTGTTTTATAGTAAGATTCTTCATAATTTATTATTAATGAATGTTTTATTTGTTATATACATGACTGGGTTGCTTAAAATTTTTCTTGGGGAAAAACAGGGCATGCGTAGGAAAAATACTTAGTCCACTTCTTAAAATCCTTTGATTAAATAGCCCCTTCAGTTAACAAATGTAACTTCAGAGTTGGGATATAGCATCACAGTACAGTGCTTATCTGTTATACATAAAGCCCTAGCTAAGCTCAATGCCTAGCACTGAAAGCACACTTCTTTGCCACATGTATGTCTTCTAATAGATTATTAATAGTTATATAAATCATATAGCAGTTCTACTTTCTGTTCATGCATGTTAATCTATATACACACATATAAGATAAAACATCATGTTTAATGCATTATATAGTATCCTAATTAGAGTTCATGTTGGGAGCCATGCAGCCTAGTCTCAGATCAGCAAATGACTAATTGTCTGATGAGTTTCCACAGGACAAGATACCTGTGGAAATGGACTCTCACTTGACAGGGACCAGTAGTCCATGGGACATCATAGGACTTAGCAAAATTCATGCAGCTTGCATGATTATATTGATGATTTTTTGGGTGGTTTTAGTTTTACTTTGTCAGTCACACATGCAATAGCTATAATCTTCCCTGGAAATGCTGATTTTTTTTGAATATCTTCCCCTAATATTTAACAGAGGGCTAATTCTTCTTAAATATCTTATCTAGAATTACTAACTACAACTCCCAATTCTGGGAACTTTTCTGACTCAATAGAGATAGATACATATGAAAAAACAAGTTGGAACATTAACCATATCTTATAGTTCTGTAAAGGAGAATAAGACATGCATACCCAGAACAGGAGAAAAGCTTCAGGAATACACATAGTGCCAAACATGTTCCCTGGACACCAAGCATAAAATCATTGGTTTGATCTGGTATTTTTCCAAAAGGAAAAAATACAATGTAAATTGAGGGGTGGATAGTTCATCTTCACCATACCATACATATATACATTCTTATGTTGGTGGAAAAAGTATGATATAGTGAGATGGGAAAGGAGTATTTTATCAAAGTCTGCCTTTTACAGAAAGATTGAGACATGGGACCCTCTTGTAGAAAAAGGAACCTGGTTAAAAATGTATCTTGCAGACATGAAAGAATTGTCTGGGCTTGAATATTGTTGTCCTTAAAGTGTTGTGCCCATGTCTGTTACTTTTTAACTTTGTAACCACGAGTGGCTGCCAGCGATATTCAGTTAAACTTAAAAATGTTGAACTCTGTCTAGAATAAGATTATGTTGGGGGTAGAAAGGTGTATTTGGGGAAGCCTAAAGGAGAACAATGAAGGCTTTCATAATGATCGTGATGTATTCCTTAAATTGTGATGTATTTCTTAACGTCAGAAATGGAAGGCAATGTTAAAGCTGTTCATGTAACCCTGGTAAGAAAAACACTGTTTAAGTATAAATAAAGAAGGCCTGAGCTACTCAGGGCCACTTAAAGGCAATCCACTAGGTAGTCAGAAGGTTTTCTTGTGTTGATGCCCCTTCCCTGTCTCAGGAACTAAACCTGAACTGAGGCTGGACCCTAGTGTGGTGGAATATTCTCTGTATAATGTAAATAAAGGAGCTGTTTTGGTCCATGTAGAACACCGTAGAAGTGGGTGGAGAATCAGAGCACAAACAGGTAGGAAGAAGGGTGGAGTTTGCCAGTTTCCATCTGAACCCCAAGAGGAACAGACATGTAAGAGATACTAGCCAGCCACGGGCTGAGCCACGTGGCGGGAAGATTAATAGAAATGGGTTAATTTAAGAAGAAAGAGCTAGCTAGTAATGGGCATAAGACATGGGCCAAACAGTTTAAAGGATATAAGTTTGTGATTCATTTCTTTGGGGGATAAAAACTGCTGCCACTGCGCGCCAGGTCGCAAACCTCCCGGGGCCAAACAGGTGCCAGGAGAAACTTTCTACAACACCCTAGCAGGTTACTATCGCTGTGGCAGAACACCAGGACCAAAAGCAAGTTGGGAGGAAAGTTTATTTGGCTTATACTTCTATGTCACTATTTCTTGTGGAAGGATGACAGGACAGGAACTCAAACAGGATAGGAACTTAGAGGCAGGATCTGATGTAGAGGCCTTGGAGGGGGATGCTTATTGGATTGCTTCATATGGCTTGCTCAACCTACTTTATTATAAAACCCAGGACCACCAGTCCAGGGGTGTTCCCACTCACAGTGGGATGGGCTCATACCCATCATTCACTAATTAAGAAAATGCCCTATAGGCTTGTTCAAAGCCTGAACTTTGAGCTTATGGATGCATTTTCTCAACTGAGGTTCCCTACTCTTAGATGACTTCACTTAATGTCAAATTGACATAAAACTATCCAGAAAAGGTAACATTGTCTTCCCTTCCACCATTTTTTCTTCCTTTGCTTTGAATCAAACTTAGGGCCTGAGTACATCATGCTGCATCTACTACTATTTAGCTACACATCCCTAGCTTTAGAGTCTTAGTATCTTTCCAGATTTTCCTAACATAATCCTAAATATAATATTTTCTCCCATACTCAATTGGGTTGACCTGCATGCTCTACCTCTAATCCCAAATTTCGTAGACCATTAATCTAGACTTTGAGATTTAGAATATTTGGACAAGTGGGATGCTTTTTCAAAGTGCATTTCAAAGACTTTTTTCTGATACTCAGAAGATGATTTTTTTCATGCTTGCTGCATAGATTACTACAATGAATAAAGGAATGGTGATACAGACTGGAGACCCAGGAAGTGATCTCATGAAATAGGAAGCAGAAGAGAGAAGTTGTGTGAGGAGGGGGAAATGGGAGAGAGAGATAGAGACAGAAAAGCTAAGCAAGAGTGAGAGAAGTCTAGAGGGGTATAGGAAGAAATTAGGAATTAGGCAGGAAAGAGAAAAAGGACAAAATGAGGGTAAATAATTGAAAAGGGTCAAAGAAGGCAGATTCTAGGATAAAAGGATTGATGTACAAGATGCTCACCTATGATCTGCTAGCAAATATCTCTGGCATATAGATTAGCAGTCAGTGAAAGGAAAACTGAACAGTCTCTAAAGACAAATGACTTGTACATATAACTCCTTAGGTATGTGTGCCGACCCGGTCCTTCTAATCAAAAATAGAGATTGTAAGGATTCCTGACACTCCACATGGTGAGCCCAACATGGCGCTGGGTGTAAGGATTCCTGGCACTCTAGGTGGTGAGCCCAACATGGCTCAGGCAGGATGCACCTCGTACAGAGGCACACCCCTGGGAATGCCTGTGTAAACCCGTGCACACCCCTTCTCTTAAAAAGAGACACCATGTTGTGGTCTGTCTCTTCTCCTCTTCTGCTTCTCTGCTCCTGTACCCACCTGAGAACTCTCTTAAATAAACTCTTGTGCGGCCTTGGTAGTGTGAGTGTGTGTATGTGTCTCTTCTCACACGCAAAACCAACAGAGATGTACTTAGATACAAGGATAGTGAACTTTGCTGAACCAAAGGTGAATTTCAAAGCTAAAATTGTAATCAGAATGATTCCTAAGCAAGGCAGAAAAGAATGTTACAGTTCTGGTAAATAACACTCCCTGTAATTATCTTCAAATGTTCCAACTTCAGTGTTAGGCGCCCCTGGTAGCAACAGGAAAGAAACCATGGTTGAGGTTTTACAGCCCTATTTCAGTGATAGAGTGCCTGCTTTGCATATGTGGGGTCTTGGATTTGAACTCTAGTACCTCAAAATAAAAAAAAAAAACACTGTGAATGATTAAAGACAGAAGAAACATTTTACAGCCACCCAAAAGTCAAGACTGTCAAGCGTAGCTTTCATATCTCAATAGAACACTAGAAAGCACAAGTCACTCTGAGGAAAACCAAGCTTCAGAACACAATAACAGTGTCTAAGATAGATCACTGGAGGTGGTAGGTCCTTAGAGATCACACAATCCACTGCTTTTATTTGACTTCACAGTATACTGAATCCCTCCAAGGAGAAAACAGTAGTTGGCAAAGCTCAGGCATAACACTTAGGTCTCTGGAGAGCAAAAGAAGTCTTCTTGTCTTTACAGCTGTGTATTCGCTTTCCCTTCCAGCTCCATGGCTTTTTTTCTCATAGGAGCCTCCCTCCCAGCAAGGAAAAGAAACACCATGGATGTTCCAATATGATCAAAGAAATGATTAAGGTCATCTATGAACATCTGCTTGGCTGTGAATGCACCTTGAGTCAGAGCACAGACACTAACTTTTATGATTATCATCAATTACTCTGCACCTAAATAACCATATGTAATTACCAAAGGACTTGTCCTACCTCCCTTCCCTACTGCTATCCAGTAGCCACTTCCGTGCTCACACTTAACCTCCCTTATTCTCCATCCAGGGGAGGAAACAAAATGCAAGCCCATCATTTTTGCACAAGATTAAAGAGCTTTAAGGAAAACACTGGTGGAAAGAAGGAAATCAGTGTCCAAACGTTATGAATTATTTGAGAATGCCCTTATCTTGGTGGAGCAGATTGTTGGCAGTAAAAAAAGAAATCATTTTTTGGCCAAATCTCTTGTAAGTGCAAAATAAGAAAGAAGTGATCAGGCAAAAGAAGAGCCAAAGTAAAAATCTCAGAGGAGTTAGGGAAAGCAGGATCCCAAAGCAAATGAGCCAGAATGTGAAACCCTGACAACCAGTGGGATCCAGTGAACATGAGAAAGTCCTCCTTTTTAGTGCTGCAGTATCCTTTCTGGGTAGGAGAGTTCCACAACTTTATAGTGATCTCATCCCTAACCCAGGGCATGTCAAGATGGACTGGAACTATACATAGTCAGTTGGTCAGTCCTTTATAAAACAGCTTATTATGCTTGCCAGCCACACAGGGTGTAAGAAGATACAGTGTCTGTCCTTCAGTTGTTTATAAGACCGGTCAGAGCTAACAAGTGATTAGTTTACCATAATTCAGCATAAAAGGAAGGGTGATAAAGTAGATAACATCAGCTTTATAGTTCAGGGAAAATTGATGCTTGTATTTAGTTTAAAAGAATGGACTAGCAGAAGCAAGTTAGCAGAGAACAAGTGCAGCCAGTTAATGGACAGCACCTCCAGAGTGAGTAGTAGTATAAAAAACACACATCTAGTTCTGAGAAATATATATTATATATATTTATTTATTATATGTATTTCTCATATACAAAACATATTGAGAAATAAATATATATTACATATATGTACATACTTAAAGTTCAGAGAAGAAACAATACAAACTGAGATTGGATAAGCTACTGTAGAGAAAAGTGACTAGCTACCAGCTTGATTACAGTAGATAAACTGATGACAGATAAAGGTGTTGTTGGGGAAAGGAAAGAGAACACAGGAATGGTTGCTAGCTTTCTGTTGTAAGCGATTGTTTGGTGCACTGTTTGCAGAGAATGCTTAGACTCAACAAGATAAAGACCATTTGTCCATTTTAAAAATTTGGAAAATCATGGCCTACCCAACTCGAGAGTTTATGAAGCTTCAGTTTCCTGAGAAATTGATCTCAAATGATTCAAGTTGTTGTTGTTGATCTGCATCCTGCTGCTGCTTCCCCTCCATCACAAAATGTTTATCATGAAGTCCAGAAACCAGATGACCATCCACTCACTAGTTGTTCAATTTAGTCTCCTATGAATGGCTAGTGCTCCTTATATCAGCTTAATTGTTCCAGGGCTACCAATACTGCCCTCTATTTTCTTGTGAGTTAGTCAGTTGTTATGTACATTTTCCCATCCTCCTTCTGTAGCCCACACACTTCTGCTTTATACTACTATATCTCCTGTTGTTTAATTATCATCCTGTTGGACCATGTGTTAATGATCCTTAGATACAGCAGATAGTGAGGAGTTTACCATGTTGGACATAAATACCAGAAGGCTGTGAAAACAGGCAAAACTCTAAAATAATATTAAAAACAAAGCAAAACAACAATAAAAACAGACACCCTTCTAATATTTCCAATTTCAGACAAAAACATACTAACAGGTAATAATGCAAATGCATTTTTCAAATTCTTTAAAGGAAAAATGAAAATTGGATATGTTAATCTAAAATGTGTTGGTTATTCAAATGGCAGGAAAACAAAATGAAACTAAAATCAAGAGAGTAACTCAAAAAAATACTTCTTTTGGGAAACAAAATGTATACCCGAGAAAGAAAGTAAAAAGTTAAATATTAAATTTAAATGTGTAGTTTTGTTTTTAAGGCAATAATTTTTATTCAACAGTAGGAGATACAGCATCTTTTTAGAATTGTCCTTTTATAGTAGGCTAAGATTTCACTAATAGGATTTAAGCAAGTCATGTAGTACAATCTCTAAGAAAAGCACAGGGAGGCTTTGGAGAGTGCAATGCAGTCACCCACATTTAACTAGAGCTTTTTATCAGGCATGGCATAATTTGGAGACATCAGTCCACAATTGCTACAGCCAAAAAACGGTTGGATGGATATTTGTAGGCATGCTAGGTGTTGTGGAAATGTCCCAGTCAGTTCAAGAGGCCTTTGGCTAAAGGAAAAGTACAAACTGCCCAGCAAGTTATGTAGCTGATGTCTCTTAAAGGCAGGAGGCAGCCTGCCAGGGGCTACAGCATTGCTCAGGAGTGACCCAATCTTCCGCTCCCCTCCCAGCTGGAGAAGAACAGTTTGAAATCCAAATGGGGCCCATCTGCTCAGCTAAGGAAAACAGCCTCAAATCTTTCTGACATCTGCACAAAAAATGGACCAAGAGGTTATCCTGCATGGCTAATACTGCCGACGCCAGATTAAACAACTCTGCTTGTCCCTGGGAATTTAGGAGTGCTGGGAAGGTGACAAAACAGGGCACAGAGGTTTTGTGGCACTAAGCACTTATGTTCAAAGCTTGTCTTAAGAGTCTGGGCCTTACCTGTTTGTAAAAATACAACATTCTTGCTCTTGACTCATAAACTACAGGTTGGTACATTGCAATAAGCCTGATGGAGATTCTCAGAAATCTCAGACTTCACAAACAGCCATTAAGAGCACATTAACTGTGGAGTCAGTGTCTTCTTAGTACAGATATGCAGCTCTGCACAGTGATAGCTCATTTTCCTTTACCCACTCATGTTTGCAAAGAAAAAGCCAGACTTCGTTCCAGATGTTTGGAACCCAAATGAGGGCCCCTCACAGAATCTTGAAAAAAAATCAATCCCCAACCTGGGGTTAAACAGTGAGGTAGCAACAGGTATGTGCATCTGGTGTAGGACTGGCCTCACTTTAGATCAGTCACTGTTAAATGATCCCAATGCAACAAGCAGTGAAGGGCTTCTCAGTTCCCTAATGGCTGAGTTTTAGCCACCATTATTACCCACCACAAGCCATCAGGAAATGCTCTTTCCTGTCAAACTTCACATCTTCTCTGCTTCTGCATGAACCATTTATTTTTACCATATCACATCAAAGGAAATGTACAGGAAATTCCCAGAAGACATCAATTTGCAGTACATATGCGAACATGGTGCCTGAGATTCACAGGTTGTCAGTGAATGAGGATACATTTCACTCATCATATTAACAAAACTGTGGCCACACAAACACTCACATGTCAAGGGAATGAGGACATAGATTTGAAGATACTTTGTGGGGTTAATTTTCCAGTAGTTTTGAAAGTTAAAACATAATTTTTGATCTTTAGTATTTATGCAGTTATCAGCCTAAGAAAGTCTGTTTAAGTATTTTCAATATAGCATTTACCACTTTATGAAGTGGTAAAAATACAGAACAACCTAAAATGACCAGCAAAGGGGACATTCATTCAACTACAGATAGAAGAAAAGCCCTTAAAGATTAACACACACACACACACACACACACACACACACACACACACATAAAAAAAAAACAAACCAACCACTTATCACTACCAACAATAACAAAACTGAAAACACCCCACCCCAACACATTTCAATTCTATTTGGGAAATACAATTTTGTATGTGTGTGTGTTTTAAATCACTTTATTCACCCATTATCTTTCAATGAAATAAGAATGACTTTTTTTGCTTAAAGTCCACTAATGAGTGAGTACAATTTTTAAATGAAGAATGAATATATATTTGTGTGCACATTACTGATTACATATAGAACAGAGTCAGAAAGACAATAGAGGTACTGAGAGAACATCAAGGGAAACTTGGCTTTGTTTGTACATGGATTAAAAGTAAATTGAGACCAGTGTGATGGCTCAGTTGCTTAAAGTGCTTTCTGCAAAAAAAGACACAACCAGAGTCCCAATGGTGAGACCCAAATGGAACAAAGAGAGAATCAACATGGTACAAAATGGTACAAAGAGAGAAAAACTAGTTTTATTCCTGAGACCCAAATGGTACAGAGTTGTTATCCTCCACCCCCACATGCATGAAGTGTCCTCCACCAAGGTAAATCAATGTAATCAAAAATCCTTTTAAAAGAATGTACTGGCCTTGGTGGCTACAATAAACATAGCTTTGCTAAAAGACAGGAGTGGGTAAGTGAGGGAGGCAAATAGGCAAGAAATCAAAAGGCCCACGTAATGGCCAGGAATCTGCCATCAATTTGCTGTGTGACCTTAGGAAGTCAATGTCCCTCTAAACCTGTTTCCTCTGTACAGTCAGTGGACAAGATGAAGAGGGTCCTAAAATGCCTTCCTTTTTTGATAGCTCATGGTTTTCTAAGTTCATGTCTTTAATGTATAATGGGCGTGATCCTTTCTGATGAAGAGATGGCTTTTTATTCCTTTCCCTTGGATTCTGGCATAGTTTGACATTTCACTCAGCTGCAAATGGATGATAATGAAAGAGAAGGCGGAATGGTCACTGTGTTCCTTGTTTGGCCATGTGTTTGAAGGGTTAGTTCACCTATTTATGCTACTTCCTTCCCTTGACTGCCTAAGCTCTTTGGCGCATTTGAGTTAGAAGAGAATGCAAACATAACATAATTCTAGAAGTTTGAAGATCTGAATTCTCTACATCAGTCATAAGTTCCGGGGGAAATCTGTCTATAATTTTAGAAGAGTGAATGCCCTTGAATACATTTTCTACATTATACTAAAGACATAGGTTTATTTGGTGAAAATCATATGGTGGCTAAGAGTACATAAGCACTGACTGAAATGCTATTGTGATTCACATGTCACTTTGTATGGATGTATAAAATGTATTTTAAAACATATCCTTCATTTTAATAGAATGTCTGAAAACCACTTTTATAATTGCCTGTATTTCTGGACTTTACAGTTTCCCCACATTCTTGATTCTATCCCCATCAAGCCAGTGATTTGGGACAAGTTACATCCCAATCTGTAGATAAAAACTAGATCACCTGTTCCCTAGAGTAGCATGGAGAAACTAAGGGGATATAAATTAGCATGGAGAAACTAAGGGGATATAAATGAGCTACTAAATTCTTCCTATATGATAACAAACATTATCATAATCTGGTTCTTCACTATCTAACTAGCTTTTGGAAACTCTCCAGTGACACTGTGGCCTCTTGGCATTCAGTCAGTGAAGGAAACCTCTTCAGAGTTCCTCAGAGATTTACCAGTCTCTTTCCAGCTTGTTCTCATCACTTTGCTTGTACTATGAGATCATAAGAGTAAATTCTACACTATTTCATTTTAAAGGAAACAGATCAAACAGATAACATCCTGTGTGACTATTTGTCTTTCAACAATGCAATAAGCAACTTACTCTTACTCCCTTCTCAGGAGAGCATGTACAGCCTCCCCTGCAATCTTGGCCCCCACATGGCTTTCCATAGGACTTGTGCTGTCCCTGTTTAAAAAAAAAATGAGAGAGAGAGATAGAAAACATTAGTAGATCATGTTAACCATGGGGAAAAAACATTACCCAAGGAAACCTAACCTTTAGTGACATTCCAAGTAAAGAACTAATGGTTTCATCCAATGATGTCATTATTTGAAAGAAAAAATCATCTTATGTTAGTGTGATGGCTATCCTTGGTTGTCAACTTCCCTGTATCTGGAATGAACTATAATCCAGAAATGGAGGGCACTCTTGTGATCTGGATCTTGAAACAAGAAGACAACATGCCTTTAATCCAAGTCCTGAGGTAGGAAGGCACACATTTAATCTGGGACACACCTTCTGCTAGAAGTCTAGATAAGGACAATGGAAGAAAAAAGAGGTTTATTTTTCTTTGCCTGTCTGTGCTTGTCAGCACATCCAGAAGACCAAATGAGATACACAGTCTCATGAGACTGAGCAGGTACTAGATTCTTGGACTTTCCATTCATAACCATTGTTGAACTTGGTAGACTACAGCCTGTAATAAGTCATTCCAATAAATTCTTATATATGAAGAGAGAGAGGAAGGGAGAGGAGAGATGGGCAAAGTCTACACTTCATCAAATAGTCTGTTTGGTAGCTAGTTGTGAAATGGTGGTGTATTTCATTAGAAATTCCAGTCACAGAATAAAAGAGAATATGTGTAACTTATGGCTGGTGTGGAAGAAGGTGTTTAGAGATTTATGGATTTTTACTTATTGACAAAGTAGTAGTTGTAGATGACTACCTGGGAGTATGTGCTAGAAATATAGTGGGTGATGAAAATAACCCCCCACCCCTGAACCCTGTTCCCATCTCCTCAGGGTCTCTTTTCAGCAGATCACTCAAGCTTTTAGTGGTACTCCTGTACCCCAGAAGTCAGATTCAAATTGCTCAGGTAGCATTCCACAGTATCCTGGGGACTCTTTAACTTCATTTTCCTCTCTACTCTGCTTGATGTTGCTTGTTGATGATCTTAACAATGATGACCAGTTGAAGTTCTACAAGGCCCTCAAATGACCTGATACATGATCATGCTTTTGAAACTTATCTCAGTCTCTGTGTCTCATTCAGCTTTGATCACATGGACAAGCGTTCATTCTATTCTTAAAAGGAATCAGCATGTAAATTAGATCTGTGGATTAGGGTGAGTGAGTCCCAGGAAACTAGATTAGTCACTACAGAATGGATTGCTATAAAGTAGTTTCCCCTGGCATTTTGGCCCCTTCTTCAATTCAGCTCAGTACCTTCACATATGCCCCATTATCACACAGCATGGAGTTTTCTCCAGCCACAGTTTCCTAATCTTGAACTTCCTTGCCAACAGAACCACAGCTTCTCAAACTATAGACTATAGACTGAGACTGAGAATATGAATTGTCACAAAAATTTTCCAAACAATACAATGCTTTTTTTCAACATGCAACCACCAAAAACTAAATCAAAATCAAACATGAAATGAGTTCAAGGTGTTTCTGAGTGTATTAGTGGCTTTGCTTCACTGCAGCCTTGGTTCTGAACATACCACACGGATATTTTGCTTTGCATATGTCACCACACTGCCTGGGGCACCTCTGCACTGGCTCAAGGCTATTTCACATTATGAACTGCAATGTTTTCACAGAACATGTAATGGTTTAATTACAAGGAACAAAGACTTTCAGTGGTTGCCTGCCATCATTGTTCAGTATGTATCAGATTAGTATGTCTTTCAATTCATCATGTTAGAATGTTTGATTTTTAAAAGTTCTCATTTAAGTTGCTGACTTAAGTTTATAAATAACCATTAAATGAATTTTGACTTGGTATTAAGGCACAAAACTCCAACAATTTCTGAATTAGCCCTAAATATGTGCCTGCCATTTATTTCTAGTACACATTAACACAGTGCAGTGTTCTCAGATTTGATACTTATAATATAAATATTGATCAGCTCTAAAAAAGATGAAGATGTTGTTGTACCTTGTATCATATAATATTCATTCAAGACTTAATTCTTTATGCAAAACAGATGTAAACAGTACACCTTTCTCACCAGCATGCAAATTTGCTTTCATCTTAAAAAGGATTACTTTAAAATAAAATTTTAGTGATTTAATTTGCTACAGAAACAGTGTCACTTATTGAAATGTTCTTCCCCAGTTTTTATTTTTAGCTTCTTTTCATAAGCAAGGACTCAATTTGAATGTTCTTAGGCCACTCCCAAGAACTCACCTTGAAGTTTTCAGCATTAGACATTATCCTCTCCCACAAGAGCACAAAATCTATTTCATTAAGGATGCCATCTGTCTTGGACAACATTATAACCTCAATGCCTAAAGCAGTAGATGACCCTCAAGTAATGATTGATGACTTCCAGTTGAAACCATGACATGAATCAGACTAGCCTCTAAGACTGGACTTTAACATGTAGGCCTTAGTGGTTTCTAAGATCTCTGTCTACCAGAGCCTCAATCCAAGGACTCCAAATGGAGTAAAATTGCCATTCTGACCTTTCCACCTTGGAAAAAGAACCAAACATAAATTCTAACTAATATTTGCAACACAAACTTAATCTCTAGAGTGGATTTAGCATCATTGAGTTTTTGTTGTTGCTGCTGTTTAATGGTGAGTTTTCCCACAACGAGAAAGGCATATTTATGAGCTGGCCTCACACTTAATCATTCTTGCCTCTTTCAGTAATGTGTGCCTTTTTCTAATTCTTAGAGAACACTGTGAATTTTTCAGATGGTCTCTTATCTCTTTAGACATTCCCACAATACTTTATCACTACAACACCTCCATAATAAGGTGATGGCAGAGCTATGACAAAATATTACTATTTTGGATTCCAAACACCTTCCCAACATGAGATATTTTATCTCTCTTCTATGCCTTTGACATTCTAAGTGGTACCTTACACTTTCCAGTTTGCCCTCTATTTTACAGTATACACACTGGCAAGTTTTTCATGAGAGTAAGTTTAAGGGATACTCTAAGAGGAGGCAGGGGGCAGCTTGGAGCTGGTGGAAAACAGGAAGAAATAAAAATAAAACTATTTTTATTTTATAAAATAAAACCAAGAGAACAACCCATTTCTATTACATGTATTTATTATGTTCCTTTGTAATCCTGAAAAGAAAGTGTTAGGTTTAATATACTGATTTTAGATTTCACTCTTGATGTCATTGTCATATTGTTTCATATTGAACATTTCTTTTCTCGGGATTATGGTTATTTTGTATTCACTTGTTTATACATTCCAGCATTTTAAATCACTCTCCAGGGAAAGTTTGTAATTAATGTGAAGAGAAAACAGTTATATGTGCTATTAAATGGAGAAAGATATACTCTTCAAATGAGAGTACTCAATGGGTTTATATTAAAGCGATGCTCCATCTCCATATGGAATCTGTTTGTTCTCACATAAAAATTAGCAAATAAGCTGAAGGTATGGCTAAGCAACAGTGAAAATGGTCTATAATAGATTAAGAGCTTCCATATTTCTACTACAGACATCATGGACCTCACTAAGATAGGAGAATAAAATGTCAATGATAGTAGCTGAGAAAAACTGTAAGGAGCAGAAACTAAGGTTTCCTAGGAATTATCTAGAACAAGCTGACAGAAAGAAAGGCATCACTGTTCTCTGTCACTGAGGAAAGTGATCAGAGAAGTTCCATTAGCCATAAGGCAATTTTCTGTAATGCCAGCTCTGGCAATATCCATAGAAATCTTCAATTACAGTGAGGTGGCCAGAGTAAAGACCCTAAGAAAGCCTATCTCCCATCCTGAATTATATGGGACCACTCAAATCTTGGTTTTCTCTGTAGTCATTTCTACCATTAAGTGCTTTTGCCTTCCACTGAAAAACCAACCCTCCATTTACACCTGCAGAAAACTAAAAGTATAAAGACCTTGAGAGATAGTCTAATGCAGTGTTTTTCTAAAACTCTACTAGACCAACATTATACTCCTATTACAAGTATTTAATATTTTTATAGGCCTGAAAAAAAGTGATAAGCATAAATTATAATAATGATGTAAGCATTCTGATCTGGTGGTCCAGGACTATAATGCCAACTACTTGGGTGGCTGAGGAAAGAACATCACAAGGTCAAGGATAGTCTGAGTAACATAGTAAGATCTTGTTTCAAAATTTAAAAATTAAAAAATGGCTTAGAGATATAGCTTAATGGTAGAGTAATTTGCCATGTGTATGCAAGGCCCTGGGTGTAATTCTTGGAGCAAAAAATAAAGATTTTATTGATAATTTGAAACACATGTATTATGACCTAATTTTATTGTGAAGAAAAGAATCAAGTCACTTACAATGAAATAGTTGTATTTTGATATTTAAAATGAATACATAGCTATAATGGAAAGTATAATGAAGCAGTCAGAGACTAACAGCTGTATATATAATCATCACAAACAGGATATCTTACTGAATTTGTGATTCTGGGCTATGCTATTAGTAACTCAAATATCAGGACCGAAGTTGTGATTGTAGTGAGTCTCTGCAGCAGTAACTAGTTCATGTTAACACTCTGAAAAATATAGCTTTACTAAGGAATGTTAATACCATGAAATAACCATTTCATTATGTAAAATGCACCTATGTTCTGAACTCTGATAATTATAACCCATTTTTATTTGCATGAATGTAGGCCAAAATACAGTATAATTCATTATAGTGTACGCCTTCACGGCCCCAAACTATTAAGTGCCACTTTTACCAGCATTTACATAAGCAAATATGGTTGACCACTTACAAAATACCTTCTAAGAGCAGAATCCTTATGTAAGAGGCTCTAATGAAATTAGTTTGGCCTGGGACATAATGGTAAGGAACATTTCCTAACACTTAGGATCTTAATGCAATTTCCATCCCACTACTCCACGTGTCAAGGCCACATTCAAGCTTCATATCTTGGCCAGACACCCCAGCTTCAGTGAAAAGCTGTAGCACTCAATGTTCCAGTCATTGAACAAGCATCACATATTGCTATAGGACAGTCTTTGCAATGGTCCTTAGCTGGTGAGGCACAACAACTTTTTTCTTCAGCCAAATGGTAATGTTTATAAAGAAACATCAAGTTGTTTTCTTCCCACAAATTTTCACAAGTGTTAAAGAGGAAAATTTATGTTCTATCTATTGCCTGAGGTATTATTACTTTGAATTAAGAAGCTTTGTTGCCAGATCATCAAGCTTGATGAGCTGGGTTCAATTCCCAGGAATTACACAGTGAAAGGAGAGAACCAACAGACTCCTGAATGTTGCCTTTTGACTTCTATATACATGTGGTGACATATGTACATGGAAACTAAACACCCTCTCTCTTTCTCTTAATATACATATACATAAACACACACACAAAATAAATAAATGGGTATAATATAAAATATTAAGTACAAATTACAGAGTTGATTGGTACAAATTTAAATCTTAGCTCTAATATTTGCAGTTGGGTAAATTTATCTCTTTTTTAGTGTATATATTTTTTTTATTCTTTGATGAATTCACACATTCTTATTTGTTTATTACTCTTCCCCAGTGTATCCACCTTGTACCTCTTAGCTTCATATTCCCTTTTTAAAATTGTTATTAATAATCACAGCTGACATGAGCTCACGGGAGCACATGGACTCTGGACCACCAGTGAGGGAGCCTGCATGGGACCAACTTCCCTCTGCATGTGTGTGACTGTTTTGTAGCTTGGTTTCTTTGTAAGGCTCCATCCTAGCAGTGGGAACAGGACCTGTCCCTGGTGCTTAGGTAGCTTTTGGGAGCCTGTTCCCATGGTGGATTCCCTTACTCAGCCTTGATGCATGAGGAGAAGCTCAGTCCTAACTCAACTTAGATGTGCCATGCTTTGTTCAAGCCTCAGGGAGGCCTGCCCTTTTCTGAATGCAAATGGAGGAGGAGTGGATGAGGAGGGGATATATGGGAATCCCTCAAGGAAGCAGGAGGAGAATAGGGAAGGGAAACTGTGGTCGGTATGTAAAATAAATAAAATAAAATGATAATTAAATAAAATTAAAAAAATTGGACTCCAATTAGTGTTAGGTATATATGGAAGGGTGTGGGGGAATCCACTTTGGAAGTGTTGGCCACCTACAGACAGATACATCCTCCAAAGTGAGTGATTCTCTTTACCTCAGCTGCTACTAATTGTCATTAGCTCCTCTGCCAGGTATGGGGCCTTGGAGGCCTCTCCCTCATCCATACTAGACATTTTTGGCAGCTTAATCTTGGGCAGGTCTTGTGTAGACAACCACAACTGCTATGAACTGATATGTGAAACAGCCATGCCATCATTTCACAGCTTTCCTCTCCACCTTCCAGCTTTTGCATTTGCCATTTCCTTCTCTTTGATGTTCCCTAAGCTTTGGACTAAATTAGTGTGTGTGTGTGTGTGTGTGTGTGTGTGTGTGTGTGTGTGTGTGTGTGTGTGTGTATCTCTCATTTGTGGTGTTTCCATCAACAAAACAGGAATAGTAGTCCAGTGAAAGATCTAGGAAGTGAATAATGCAAAGTACTGAAGTACTGATCATTTCCAGTGTTAATTTTCATCATCATGTTTATGTGCACATGTTTGTCAGACTATGTAACATTTCTGAAACATTTGACCTTGACACTCTAAAACTAACCACCAATGTGGTATGCCCTGGTATTTTCACAGCATTTCATTTGTTAAAATAAAAATAAGTAAATAAATAAATAAATATTTGGATTGGTCAGAATGTATACTTGGATTTGCAGATATTAAACAGTTTTAATATTTCTTTTTCATGCTCACCTCTTTGTAGATACTTTTTATTTGCTTTCTTCCTTCCTACCCCTTCCTTATTTATTATAAACCAAACTTCTATCTAGTTATTCAAACCCATCCTGAACATCATCTTCTTGATGAAGGTGTCAAAAAATATTTCTTCCTTCTTCTAACAATTTCAGTAGAAGTTCTAGTGATGTGGGATGTATTTCTGTACACTGTGAATACCATTGGTTAATAAAGAGGCTGTTTTGGTTTATGGCAAGGCATGTTAAAGGCAGGCAGGAAATCTGAGCATAGATAAAGGAGAAGGAAAGCTGAGCCAAGAGAGACCTATGAGCTGCTACCCAAGGAAGCAAGATATAAAGAAACACAGATAAGTCACAAGCCATTTGGCAATACACAGATTAATAAAAATGGATTGAGTTAAATTGTATGAGCTAGTTGGTAGTGAACCTGACCCATAGGCTAAACAAAGAGTTTGTAGTTAATATAAGCCTTTGTGTGATTATTTGTGTCTAAGTGACTGTGGAACTACAGGTTTGGACCTTGGGCCAGACAGGCCAGAAAATTCTGGCTACAGTTCTAGTCCCTCCATTTTGAAAATGGCATTTTGTTCTATTTTGCCTAGTTGATTTGGTTCTGCCCTCAGACTAGGGTCCGGATTATACCTTTCTCTGTCTGTAGCTCTGAAGCCAGTAACTAATCACAAAAAGAATATGAAATAATTACCTTCAGAACAAGTGAGTTTCACGTGTTACACCTGGCATTCTCATTTTCCCCTTTATTTAAATGAAGTTATATTACATTGTACCCTTTTACCAGAAAATATAGTTTTCCAGAAATGAGTGCTTCTGCAATGTAAGATGTCTGGAATGACAATAATGCAGAAGGAAGCAAGTGATGGACTATAAGGATTGCTTAGCCAAAGTAAACACAAATTACCTTAGTAAACAATTTTATATAGCTTGGGTCACAAAAGCCTGGTTGTGCAACATTTTATTTTGTTCAGTAATTCAAAATATTTATTAAACTCCTACTATGTTCTAAGTTCTGCATTATATGTGAAGTGTAGAGGCTATATCATACAATCACAAAAAAGGAAGTTTCTGTTCTCATAATATTGATAATATTAAGCAATGGTTCTCAATCTATGGATCAAAATCCCTTTATGGAGGGGGTAGAATGACCCTTTCACAAGGGTAGCATATCAGATATTTATTATGTGAGATGCATTTGTGTATGCTGTGAACTCTATAGGATAATAAAGAAATTGTTTTGACCTATGGCAAAGCAGCTTAGAAGCAGGCAGAAAATCTGAGCATAGATGCAGGGGAAAGAGGGTGGAGTCATGGGAGTCAAGATCCAGCCACCCAAGGAGAAATATGTAACAGAGTGCAGGTAAAGCAAGAGCCACAAGGCAAGACAGATTAATAGAAATGGGTAGACTTAAGATGCTAGAACTAGCTAGCAATAAGCCTGAGCCATAGGCCACACTGCATGCAAATAATATAAGTCTCTGTGTGTTTCTGTGGGACTGTGGGTTGCAGGTCCAGATTGTGAGCTGGATGGGCCAGAAATTTCTTACTACATATTTACATTATGATTCATAATGGTAGCAAAATTATTTATGAAGTAGTAACAAAAGAAGAAGAAAGGATAAGGAAAATAGGAAGTATCATGGCCAGAATGCTGCTTTCTTGGAAAAATCAGAGAATACCCTGATCACAAGCAGAAAACAGTGCTTCTTAAAGCAAAGTCCTTGGACTAGCCTCAATCAACTCTGGGAGCCTCCAGGAAATGAACAGTTTTGTTCCCTCCTGCACTTATAAACATTGGGAGGTAACCACATTTTTTTCCCACTACCAGTTTAAGAACGTTGAAACACTACAATTATTTATATCTATACCTATTCTTCTAGATGTTGAGTTTTTTTTTAGATGAAAGCCTTGGTCAGTTTAATAACAAAAATCAATTGAAATCCTCTATGTCTCAGCACCTGACATTTTTCAGGGTGTGGTTAGATATAATGTAATACTCCTAGTAAAGTGCTGGGCATATAGAAGAAGCTCAATAAATGTTAGATGGGGCAAACTATAATTAGTATCTAGTATTGTACAGGAGGTCCTTAAGAGGAACTACTCAATAAATAATCCTCTTTAAATGTGAGGGTGTGCAGGCTCAGCTAATACATGACTTCCTCAACATAGGAAGTCAAATACTAGGGATGGGAGTCTCTTTTTTTCTCTTGGATTTAGTCTCACTAGCTTCGAGATTAGCCTAAAAATGAGCATCCAGGAAAAACGAGGGAGAGGAAGAGATGTCTTATTAAGTAGTTTTCAACATTACATTAGTTAGTTCACATTATTATCTTACCACTAGTGCATTTTCTAGAAAACCTTCATATATGAGTCTTATAACTAATTCTGAAAGAAAAAAATTCTATTTGACAATTTTCTAGGTTTAAAAAGGCAACACCAACACTTAGAAGTTTCAGAGATGGTATCATTTAGGTTACAAAGTAAAGACTTGAGGCTGGGTCTTTCCAGTGCACATCTAAGTGTATAAAAGAGGAAGGTATTACAAGAGAGTAAGATAACCACTCTGCTATGGGCCCAGCGTCCAGAACTTAAGAGAAGCTTCATGGAGCTCATTAGACATATTCCTGGGGCCACATTCATCAGCATTGCCATCATGAACATCTGCAACACACTAGCCTAAATAGTTCATGCTTTTTACCTCATAGAACTGTGGGGAAGGCACTGTTACTATAATATTTCATACAAGAGAAAATTGAGGTTTGGAGAGTTAAACTGACATCTGTACAATGCCACAGGCTTTCAATTCCAAGTTTGGTTCCAAATCTCAGAGCTTTTCTGCTAAATGAGATCCCCTTTAATAGAATCCTAATGTTCCTCAACATTGCACTAATAGTACAGAGAATCCAGTATGACTTTGAACAGTTTTAAAACAAAAGCTGCTCAATGCAATATAAACAAATACACATGTTAAACCACACTGGGTTCTGTCCTGGGTTTAATGTGTATTTCCCTTTGAAGAAAAGCTCCCCACGATTTTATGAATGAAAGACCAAGAAAAGAAGGAAATGAGCTGTGGGAGCTGGCTCCTCACCACATGGGACTTGTCACCCACATTTTATCTTAAAGAAGAAGCTGACACCAGACACTGCTGAGTAGTTCTGAAAAGCACCTCTCTCTAACATCTGCTCAAGTGTATTCACATCATACACAAACATAAAAAACTGGGTCAGGGACTCAGACAGAAATGAGCATTCTGGATTGCATAGGACAAGCTTTACATATTCAGATGAGGTAGGAACTATGGGGATGTAGCATTGCTTGGACAAAACTTAGTGTTGCCTAGCAAATGCTTAACATACAGTCTAAATGTTTCATACAATGTTTTACATAGGTGGTGCTTTTCCATTTACCAGTATCGCTCAGTATCTATGAAAGGATATTTTCCTGATCACAGCTGAGGGATGCTCAAATATTAAGGTTGGAAGACATCCGAAAAGGTAGAGTTTGCAAATAATTAGTAGCTAGATTTAGCAAACTTTATTGAGTTTATCTACCTTGTTTCAGGCACTGAACCTGAACTTAAGGTGACTAATGTTAAAAGAAGCAGACCTGGTGCCTTGAGCTCACAAACTTATATTTTACACTGGAAAAGAAAATTATACTTTTAAGGATATGGGAACACTCAACATGAGCATCTAGCCTTATTTTTGGGACAGGAGAGGTTTGATCTTAGAGAGGGAGGTATGAAGAGTGAGGAAGTACCAACTAGGTCAAGGGATGAGGGAAGGCAAAAATCATTCCAGGAAAGAGAACATTATGTGCAATGCTCTTCGGTGACAGAGAGCATACCATGAAATGAAGTAAGAGGTTAGAGCAACTGAGACAAGAAAGGCGAGGGGAGAAAGGGAAAGAAACATCTTATGCTTAACAATAAGAGAGGGAGGATGCCAGGATGGATTGTACACGGGGTGTAAAAATGGACTTGGGAACAGATGTTTAAGGGGTTGGGGGAGCTAGGAGCCTAAGATAAATTCTAGCTTTCTGCTTGCATAGCAGGGGGCGAGTGATACTGTTTATGGGATTAGGGGAGCCAGCAACCATCCCTCTGCAGTCTACTACAATGAGAACCACCGACCTTGTTAGTGACAGCACTCTGTGACCAATTCAATTGTTACTTCTATTATGTTTACTATAGAATAAGCCAGGTTCTTCTTTACAAGCCCTCAGCTTTTAAAATGCTTCACGCCTTGATTTTGTCTATCTGTATCAGTCTCGTTTACTTAACAAACGTAAAAAAGTAAAAAATAAATAAAAAATAAAAAAAAGAGAGGGAGGAACTCATTAATTTTGATCAGAGAGTAACATGGTCAGATTGGGATTCTGTAAATGAAAAAAAAGAACATGTTCCTAGTGGTGGTATGAATCATAGAGAGGAGGAGAGACTAATTTGGGGACTGCTACAGAGATTCATGTGAGAGAGGATGGCAGTCTGAGCTAGGGTTATATGGACGGTGGCTAGAGAGAGGACGTGAACCTAGGAAATATTTAAATAGAAAGGATGCAACTAAAAGCTGAGCAGGGTTAAACCAAGGTTTCCTCACATCAAGATCACTTCATTGCTTTGAAGACAAGCTTTAAAAGAACATTTTCTAACTATGACTCTGAAGGCATAATATTAGGCACTATAGGAAAAAAATGTTTTTTTTAAAAAAATATTTAAAAAACACATTTCCCTGATGAACTATAATCCTGATAAAGGATCTAATTATCATGAAAATAAGAAAGTGAGACACATCTTTCTAAAGCCTAGGTGTGATTATATCTTTTCTTCTCTCAAAAATATTTGATGAATACTTATTTCCTTCAAAGTTTGAAATGCAGGTTTGCAATTTAAAAGCCTCTAAATCAGACTTGAATTCCTATTTCAGTCCCATGTCTGACTCCCTGTGTTCTTTGGTCATAGGGTCAGGGGTGATTTGATTGAGAAATGTCTCCCATAGGCTTATATATTTTGAATAGTTCCAAGTTGGTGATGCTCCTTGAGGAGGTTTAGGAGAGGTATCCTTGCTAGAGAAGACACATCACTGGGGATGGGATCTGACAATCTATACCCTTGTCCACTTCTTCTATGTTCTTTGTGCTTGTGATTAAAGACATGATATCTTAGCTTCTTGTTCTGTCTGTTACCATGCCTTCTGTGACATCATAGACTCTTCTTCTGAACTGTTAAGCTAAAAGAAACTTTTTCTTCTTTAAATTACTTGGGTCATGTTGTTTAATCATTGTAACAGAAAAATAACAATTAAAAAGCTTGTTGGTCAGCTGGGAATTTTCCTGGAGCACTTTTTATATTCCATCTACTGCTTGGGAAATTTTTGTCATGCTCTTCCTTTTTCAATCTCTGGTAACATTTTTTTTTTATTAAAACAGCTTTACTGAGATGCAACTCATACACTACATTTCTCACATTCTTAAATGTCACCTTACTTCTTTTCCAACAACTTTCAATGTTTATTTAAAACATCCATCACTTTCACTAATAGCCTACCTTTTTGACTACTTTTGAGGAACTGTGGTGAGCATTTTCCAACTAAAACATACAAAATTATTTCAGGTGGTTAGATTGAGTTGTTTCCTTAGCTGTGTAATGTGTGGAATGGCTGTGCATGCTCTTCTAAACCCTGTGAGCTTATCTTGCAGTAGCTAGACTTTATTTACATGGTAAATTTCATGTGCTTTAGTGGCTTGGCCCAGAACATTACTGCTCATTTATTATGTGATACCCTTAGGAAAACTAGTGGCAAGTTGAAAACAAAATCCTTCAGTGTTTCTAGATGGGAGCATATGTTAGGACAGAAGACTTGATTATCTTGACACAAGTTAAAAAATATCCTACAGGAACAGAGAAGACTGGGATTCCAGAACAGACTGTTTCCTCTGTGATTCAGACTAAATGGCCAAGGACACTGCCATTTCTGCCTTTTGTATCAGGAAAAAGGAATCTAATGAATATCTAGTTGAGACAGACAGGGAGTCCAAGCATAGGAGCAGGAGACTGACTGGGAGACAAACTAGGTTATTTCCGTGAAGATATTGAGTCATGAGGAGATAATTTGTAAGTCCTGTAAGTGTTGAGAAAGCTAAACAAGCTTCAGCTTGCTCAGAGATGGGGAAAGATGACATCGAAAATGGAGTCTGATACAGAAAAACAGAATGGCTCCTAAGAAATTCACCCCTTGCCCATATACAAAGTTGGTGGTAATGTAAATTACTTTAGCCATTATGAAAATCAGTATGGGATTTCCAAAAAAGTAAGCTAGGACTATATTATAACACCCTTAAGTGTGTATACCTAAAGGAAAGGAAACACTATTTCTATCATGCCTTACTTACTTAGCATATGTAAGGCACAATAGAGATAGGTGCATAGTCATGGATAATATGACATTATTCACAATAAGAAGTTATGGAACCAGTCTAATAGCTCTCAACATGGAAGTGGATCAAGAAAATGCGGCATATATACACAATGAAGAATTACCCAGACACAGAAGAATGAAGTTGCACCAGTCACAGGGAAATGAAACTGGAGATAACATATTAGGCAATAGAAGCCCAACACAGAGAGACAAAACATGTGCTTTCTCTCATATATAGAATCAAGATTTTTAGAACATGAAGGTTAAAGGGGAAATATTAGCATAAAGTGGAGGTAAATATGATCAAAGTATTACTGTGTGTGAGATATTTTGTATAATTGATATGCCATGGTAATTATCATGGTGGTGATAGAAACCAAACCAATTCTTCATGAACTTGAGGAGGTAAAAGAAAGTTAAAAAAAATCACTCAAATGATCTAGCTTATCATGAACAATGAAATAAAAAACTGCTGAAAGTCTTACCATTCCTTATTTAATGTTGCACTACAGAGCTACAGAAATAAAAGCATAGTATTGCCAAAAAAACAGACTCACTGATCAATGGAATCAAATTGAAGACTCAGATATAAACCCACATAGCTATAGACATCTGATTTTTTTTATAAAGAAGTCAGAAATACAGACTAGAAAAAAATGACAGACAGCATCTTCAACAAATGGTGCTTGTCAAACTAGATGTCTGCATGCAGAAGAATGCAAATAGAGCCATATTGATAGGATAGGCACTAAGATCAACAATTAATAATTGAGACCTCATGAAACTCAAAAGCTTCTGAAAGACAAAGAACACTGTCATTGGACAATGAGGTAGCCTATAGCAAGGGAGAATTTTTTTTCCAACTCTGCATCCAATAGAGGACTAATATTCAAGATATATAAAGAGCTCAAGAAAATAGATATCAAAAATCTAAATAATAGGATGCATATCTAAGTAAATAATTCTCAACAGAGAGAACTCAAATGGATGAGAAACAGAAAGAAATGTTCGGCATCCTTAGCCATCAAGGAACTACAAATCAAGGCTGCTTTGGGATTCCAATTTATACCTGTCAGAATGGCTAAAATCAATGACACAAGTGACAGCTTATGCTGGTTAGGATGTGGAGGAAGGAGAACACACCTCCATTGTTGTTGGGAGTGTAAACTTGTACCATCACTATGGAAATTAATATGGCAGTTCCCCAGAAAGTTGGGAATCAATCTACCTCAAGATCCAGCTCTACCACTCTTGGGAATGTATCTAAAGGATGATCCATCCTATGACAAGGAGACTTGCTCAACCATGTTCAACAACGCTTTATTCATAATAGCCAGAAAAAACCTGGAAACAACCTATAATGTCCCTCAACCAAATATGTATAAAGAAAATTTGATATATTTACACAATGGAGTATTACCCAGCTGTTAAAATGACATCATAAAATTAGTAGACAAATCAATGGAACTAGAAAAACTAAGCTTGAGTAAAGGTAGCTCAGACATAGAAAGATAAATATAGAATCTATTCACTTATAAGTAGATATTAACTGCTAAGTAAATGATAAACAAGCTACAATCCACAGACCCAGAGAGGTTAGGTAAAGAGGAGAAGTCTGGCATAGGGCACAGGGATATCTCTAGGAGGGAAAAATTGAATAGATTTTACAGGTCAGCTGGAGGTGGTTGGGGACAGGCATGGGGATATCATGTAGTGGGAGAAGGAGGGTGGAAGGAGAGAATGCAGGGAGAGATGGTTGGAATTGTGGAGTATTGGGGGATTAGCATGGAAACCAAGTGCAAGAGAAACTTCTTAGAACCTATGAAGGGGATCTTAATGAAGACTCCTAGTAAGGGGTAATTGTAGTTTCAACTGGCCATCTATTATTGCTAGGCAAGACATTCATTGGTGGGATTAGGGCATATTCAGTTCAGTTAGTGACCAAGCAGGTCCTATGGAAATCCCTGAACAACCCAGGATGTTGCTAAGACAAAGGGATTATTCTCTGAAAACTGGCAGTGGGGTTCCATTGCTGAGGATAAACCCTACACAGTTCATTGAATGTGGAGAGGTCAAGGTAGTTCCTACATGGAGCCTTCTCCCCTAGGACTTTGGTGTGGGAAGGTGCAGACTACCAAAAGAGAAGTATGAACACAAATCAAGACACAAAAACTTTAACATATAATCTGCCTCTCTGAAAAATATGATAGGGCAATGGTGGCATAGAATTTCTCAGAGTAGCCAGCCAATGTCTGTTTTGACTTAAGGCCCACTCCACACAAAGGAATCTATACCCAACACTGCTTGGGTAACCAAGAACCAGAGAATAGATATCTCAGAGGCCAGGATAAAACCAAACACTAGTGGCCTAAAAATAAAAGTTAAAGTAGCAATATATTTATCCCTAATGATATTTTGCTATACTCAGATCAGCATCTTATGCAGTGATCATCAGAGAAGCCACTTCTGGCAGCAGATGGGAACAGGTGCAGAGATCCACAGCCAGCCATTATAGGGAGAGATAGAGTCAAAAGAGTCCATCAAATCCCTCCCCTCAGACCTTAGGGAATCTTGCAGAAGAGGAGGTGAAAGAGTTTAAGAGCCAGAGGGGATGAGGACATCAGGAGAACACGGACCTCTGAGTTAACTAAGAAAGGTACATGAGTTTACAGAGACTGAACCAGCAAGCACAAGGTCTGCTTGGGTCTGCACCAGGTCCTCTCTGTATATATAATAGCTATCAGCTTAATGTTTTTATGGGGCTCCTGACTATGAGAACAAACGGGTCTCTGACTCTTGTGCCTGCCCTTGGGACTATTTTCCTCTCGTCGGGTTGCCTTATCCAACATCAGTGTAATGTTTTTTGCTTCATCTTTTTATATTTTATTTTGTCATGTTTCATTGTTATCTCTTATAAGCCTAATAAGAGAGAGAGAAATGAAGGGGATCTAGAAGGGAGGGAAGGTGTGAAGAACTGATGCATCAAAGCCCGAGGTCTAGAGGAATCTTTCCCACTCACGGTCCCATAGCCACTTATAAAATAATCACACAAAGGCTTATATTAATTACAAACTTTTTGGCCTATGGCTCAGGCTCATTACCAAATAGCTTTTACAACTTAACTCAACCCATTTTTATTAGTCTGTGTATTGCTATGTGGCTCTGTGGCTTTACCTGTGTCTCATTACAGCAGCAGCCTGTAGCATCTGTTTGATTTTGCCCTTCTTCCTCTTTATTTCTGCTTGGATTTCCTACCTGCTTCTAAGCTGCATTGCCACAGGCCAAAACAGCTTATTTATTAACCAATGATAATAAAGCATATTCACAGCATACAGAAAGAGGAGGAGTAGAGGGAGGGAAAATTATAATCAGGATATACAGATTATATTTTCAATAATATATTTTCCGTAAATGGGAGAAGATCACACAAAGTCCAAAACCAAGTCCATAGCAGATTAAGACCTCAATCTTTGTTTGCCAAGAACATGAAGTTATTTCTACTTAATCTTATGGTTAAAATTTTAAGACAAAAATTTTTCAGAAATGAAGTTTAGTTTTGCTTGCACCAGGAGCAAGGGAAAACAACTTGCCATGTATTCCTGGGTTTCTAAAATTAGGAGAAACAGCCTTAATCCCTTCTGATCTGCAGAAAATAGAAAGTAGTCAAGTAGTCTACTTCGTTAGTGGGACCTGAATTTAAAAGCATTTCTCTCTCTCTGTCTGTCTGTCTGTCTGTCTGTCTGTCTGTCTGTCTGTCTCTCTCTCTCTTTCTTCTCCTCCCTCTCTCTCTCTCTCTCTCTCTCTCACACACACACACACACACACACACACACAGAGAGAGAGAGAGAGAGAGAGAGAGAGAGAGAGAGAGAGAGGGAGAGAGGGAGGGAGGGAAGGAGGGAGGGAGGGTGGGAGGGAGAGAGGGAGGGAGACTCCTCTGACACAAATTCTTACATGTCAAAAACAAAGTCAAGTTTTAGGTCAAATATTTTGGAATTAGCCAACCCCACACAGAATAATTCAGTATTTCTGTCTCTCATTCCATGTGTTAGTACTTTCAAACTCATCTACTTTTCTTTCTATCTCTAGTCAAATGACACAAAAACTGATTTTAGAAAGCCTGTTTGTGCTGAAGCCTTAATTACATCTTTTGCTATTCTTTCACAAAACATAAAATACCAAATCTCACATGAGAAAAAAAACCAGATAATGTGCAAAGTTTTTTTACCTATTAAGGAAATTGAACTTAAAATTATTTCCATAAAGGAAACTCAGGGCAATATGGACTCAATGTTTGTTTCTATCAAGAATTTAGGAAAAGTACCAGTCTTATACAAATTCTGCCACAAATCTGAGTGTGGGGAATTGTTTCCTATCTTACTGATTCAAGCATTACTATTATAGAGTAGTCATTTTTATAACGAATTCATGTTTTATACTAGGCCCTCTGAATATGAGATACAGTTATGCAGCTTGATCTGTTTAAGGGGCCTCTGGCAGTGGGATCAGGATATAACCCTGGTGCATGAGCCGACTTTTTGAAATCCATTCCCTATGGTGGGACACCTTTCTCAGCCTTCATGCATGGAGGAGGGGCTTGGACCTGCTTCAACTGAATGTACCAGGCTTTGCTGACTCCCTTACCCTTTTAGAGGAGGTTATGGGGGATGGGGAAAGGGAGTGGGAGGGAAAGCTGGAGGGGGGAACAAAAGGAGGGATGAGAGGGGCATCTGTGGTTGGTTTGTAAATTGAAATAGAAATTCTTAAATAAAGAGGCCTCATATATTCAATGCAATCAAAAATTTTGTATGAAAATGTAAAGTATCTATCATAGTTAAACAACTCTTAAGGGGAAAAGCTTTAAGTTATAGTACCTGACTTAAAAGTAATAGCAATGAAGATATCTGTGCTGATCAGTGTTTCTTTACTGTAATAAAATACCCAAGAAAAACAATGTAAAGGAGGTAATACTTCTTTTGGCTTATAGTTTTAGATAGTCATTTCATGGTCACTTTATCACTTGTATTGAGGCAGAATATCAGAGATAAAGAGTGTGGTATAAAAAGGCTCTCATTTCATAGTGGCAGAGCAGGGGGAGGAACTGACACCTTATCCAAATAGTTACCACTTTATTTTCCACTTCTGAATAATATCATCATATTACGGACCCATCATATGGACATGTATGAAACTACATACAGGTGTATTTATTGATATTGACTTGAAAAAGATCAATAAAACAATCAGTTGTATTTCTATCCATACTCTGTATGCCAGAGTACCCTTATGATTTTGTCATTATGCAAAGCCTGTCAGCTGTACCCATGCTTTCAATACAAAACCTTTCATGTGACATATCAGATTCAAAACCATAACAACACTATTAGCTTAGAGACTGACCTATCAGTTCAACAGAATAGAGTCTAGAAACATATCTGCATATACATTGGCAATTGATTTTTTTTCTGCGGGGTGAGAAAAACATTTATTCTGCTTACAGTTCCATATAACAATTCATCATCAAAAGCAGTGAGGGTTGGAACTCACACAGGGCAGGAGCCTGGAGACCTAAGCTGGTGCAGAGGTCATGAAGGGGTGCTGCTTACTGGCTTGTTTGCTCAGTCTAGATTTTAAAAGAAGCCAAGACCACCAGCCCAGGGATGGCATCACCCACAATGGCTGGGCCCTCCCCCATCAATCATTAATTAAGAAAATGCTTTACCCACTTGCTTTCAGCCCAACTTTATGGAGGCATTTTCTTAATTGAGGTTCCTTAGGATGACTTAAGCCTGTATCAAGTTGACATAAAACTAGCCAACACAGGGTACTTCTAAAAAAAAGAAAACAGTGTGTTTTTCTAAGAAGATTATTTATCCAGACTTCGATCTGTTATACATAGATGTATATGGTGCAAGAATGTACAAGGGCATTATATAAACCTTAAACTTGAACATTTTCCCAGGGGGAAAGGTGATAGTACTTTGTCTGTACTCCCATAGAGAGAGACTTATAATTGTTTTAACCGGACCCAGCTTGCATGGACTACTATCAGTCATCATCCCTTGAATCTGTGTTTGGGGCCCTGAGCTGGCCACTCTGGAGTCAATCACCACCATGATCTTTATATATTGCTCACTAGTTAATCATTGCCCTTATTTTTGCATCCTGTTTCAGAGCCCACTCATTCATTATTTTTTATGTCCAGTCTTTAATGACCTGATGATGTCTTTCTTAGAATTAAACTCCTGCCCAAAGCTATGAGAAATAGTCTTCTGATAGGTCTATCATTTAAGGATGAAAATACTACAGTTGTGTTAGCTTTAAAATATTCATCACTTCATATTAAATTCTTCATTAGAAATGGCAATGTTCAAAATGATAAATATTACTACACTAGTAGCCTGCCAAAAGATAAGACAGAATAGAATTCTGGGAAGACATCTGACATTTTGACCAAAAGATAGGGGCAACATCTCCTCTTTAGTTCCTATCACAGAAAAGTCATAATTCTATACTGACAGATAATTACTAGATGTTCCCATTAAATATTGGCCCAGTTTTTAAACACCCCCCCCAGAACATAGTATTTGTGTTTTAGAACTTCACAAATAATCTCCTCTTTGCTCAAACCAAACCAGAGTTCTTCTATTTTTTTATTTTGTATTTATCAAGAAAAACAGTAAATTGAATTTAAAATGCTGATAAGTTAACAATAACTATAAAGAAAATAAAAATAATAAGCATGGCTTATCAAGGGTGATAATGCAAATAATTTGCTACACATAAAATTACTTTGTGTTCAGCTTTCCCTCTGGATTTTTTTTTCTATCCCTGTATATCTCCACTCAAGGTCCCTTCTCCCTCCTGCCACATCAGGTCATTTTTTCTTCTCCACAACTCCCCATACCCTCCCTGGGCAGGCGGCAGACAGTCCCATGGTCCCACTGATCCAATAATACTTAGTTCAGTCTCCATTCCTGGCAAATCCAGTTTTGTCCATCCTCCCTCAAGAGTGAGTCAGGTGTTCCTATAGGTGGAGTGGGATCCGAAGGGTCAGTCCAGGGTGTTTTTGATCCCAAGCTGTTTAGTGGTTGTGGTTTACAGCTTGGGCATGCTTGGCTTTTTTCTTCTTAGTTTGTTTAGAGACCACTAATGAGTGAGTATATCCCCTGCTTATCTTTCTGGGTTTGTATTACCTTGCTTGCAAATTTTAGGATATCATTTTTTCTTACTGCTGAGTAGTATTCCATTGTGTAGATGTACCACAGTTTGTTAATCCATTCTTCAGTTGAGGGATATCTAGGTTGTTTCCAGGTTCTTGCTATTACAAATAATGCTGCTATGAACATAGTTGAGCTAATACCTTTGGAGTATGACTGTGCATCTTTAGGGTATACACACAGAAGTGGTATTGCTGGGTCCTTGGGGAGATTGATTCTCAATTTTGTGAGAAACCGCCATATTGCATTCTAAAGTGGCTGAAGAAGCTTACACTCCCACCAACAATGGAGGAGTATTCCCCTTGATCCACATCCTCTCCAACATAGGCTGTCAGCTGTGCCTTTTATCTTAGCCAATCTAACAGGTGATAGGTGGTATCTCAAAGTTGTTTTGATTTGCATTTCTCAGATGGATAAAGATGATAAGCACTTTTTCAGGTGCCTTTCAGCCATTCCTAATTCCTCTGCTGAGAATTCCCTTTTTAGATCCATACCCCATTTTTTGATTGGGTTATTCAAGGTTTGGGGCTCTACATTCTTGAGCTCTTTATATATCTTAGAGATCAGTCCTCTATTACTTGTAGGGTTGGTGATAGTCTTTTCCCATTCTGTAGGCTGTCATTTTGTCCTATTGACAATGTCCTTGGCATTACAGAAGCTTCTTAGCTTCAGGAGATCCCACTTATTGATTGTTGGTCTTAGTGTCTGTGCCACTGGTGTTACATTTAGGAAGTGGTCGCCTGTGCCAATTCATAGAAATATATTTCCCACTTTCTTTTCTATCAAGTTCAAAGTGGCTGGGTTTAACTTGAGGTCTTTGATCCACTTGGATTTGATTTTTGTGCAGGGTGACAGGCTCAGATCTATTTGCAGTTTTCTACACACTTCCATCCAGCTATGCCAACACCATTTGTTAAATATACTATCTTTTTTCCATTGAATGTTTTGGGCCTCTTTGTCAAAGATCAAGTGTTGATAGGTTTTTGGGTTAATGTCTGGATCCTCAATTCTATTCCATTGATCTACAAGTCTGTTTTTATGCCAGTACCAGGCTGTTTTTATTACTGTAGCTCTATAGTATAACTTGAAGTTAGGGAATGGTGATACCTCCTGAGGTTCTTTTGTTGAGTAAAATTGTTGTGGCAATCCTGGCTTTCCTGTTACTCCAAATGAAATTGAGTATTGTTCTTTCAAGGTCCAAAAAATATTGTGTTGGGATTTTGATGGGCAGTGCATTGAATCTGTAGATTGCTTTTGGTAGAATTGCCATTTTTACTATGTTGATCCTACCTATCTAGGAACATGGGAGAGCTTTCCATTTTCTGATATCCTCTTCAATTTCTTTCTTCAGTGATTTAAAATTTTTGTCAAATAGGTCTGTTACTTCTTTGGTTATAGTTACTTCAAGGTATTTAATATTATTTGCAGCTATTATGAAGGGTAATGTTTCCCTTATTTCTTTTTCAGCTCTTCTATCTTTAGTATATAGAAGGGCTACTGATTTCTTTGAGTTTATCTTGTATCCTGCTACATTGCTGAAGGTGTTTATCAGCTGTAGCAGTTCCTTGGAAGAATTTTGTGGGTCGCTTATGTATACAATCATATCATCTGCAAATAGAGATAGCTTCACTTCTTCTTTTCCAATTTGTATCCCCTTAATCTCTTTTCGTTCCCTTATTACTTTAGCTAAAACTTCAAGAAGTATATTGAATAGATAAAGGGAGAGAGGACATCCTTGTCTAGTTCCTGATTTTAGTGGGATTGCTTTGAGTTTATCTCCATTAAGTTTAATACTGGCTGTCGGCTTCTTGTAAATCGCCTTTATTATAATTAGGTATTCTCCCTGTATTCCTGATCATAAAGGAGTGTTGGATTTTATCAAAGGCGTTTTCAGGATCTAAGGATATGATCATGTGGTTTTGTTCCTTTAGTTTGTTTATATGATGGATAACATTTACAGTTTTTTGTATGTTAAACCAGCCCTGCATTTCTGGGATAAAGCCTACTTGGTCGTGTTGGATGATATATTTTATACATTGTTGTATAGGGTTTGCAAAAAGTTTGTTGAGGATTTTCGCATTAATATTCATGAGGGAAATTGGTCTGTAATTCTCCTTCTTTGTTGTATCTGTGAGTGGCTTGGGTATTAGGGTAATTGTGGCCTCATAAAAGGATTTTGGCAATATTCCTTCAGTTTCTACTGTGTGAAATAGTTTGAGGAGTAACAGTAGTAATTCTTCTTTGAATGTCTGATAGAATTCTGCACTGAAACCATCTGGACCAAGGCTTTTATTTTTGGGGAGGCTTTTAATGACAGCTTCAATTTCCTTAAGGGTTATAGGCCTGTTTAGGTAATTAATCTGATCTTCATTTAATTTTGGTAGGTGGTACCTGTCCAGAAAGCTGTCCATTTCTTCTAGGTTTTCCATTTTTATCGAATACAGATTTTCAAAATATGATCTGATAATTCTCTGTATTTCCTGGGGGTCTGTTGTTATGTCCCCCTTTTCATGTCTGATTTTGTTGATTTGAACACTCTCTCTCTGTTTTTTGATTAGTTTGGCTAGGGGCTTATCTTTCTTGTTAACTTTCTCAAAGAACCAACTCTTAGATTCATTGATTCTTTGTATTGTTCTTTTTGTTTCAATTGTATTGATTTCAGCTCTATGTTTGATTATTTCCTGCCATCTACTCCTTCTAGGTGAGTTTGCTTCTAATTATTCTAAGGCTTTCAGCTGAGCTGTTAGGTCTCTAGTGTGGGATTTCTCTAGGTTTTTCATATAGGCATCTAGCGCTATGAATTTTCCTCTTAAGACTGCTTTCATTGTGTCCCACAAGTTTGGATACGTTGTGAATTTATTTTCATTAAATTCTAGGAAGACTTTAATTTCTTTCTTAATTTCTTCCTTGACCCAGAGGTGGTTCAGCTGAGTGATGTTTAGTTTCCATGAGTTGGTAGGCTTTCTTTGGGTTTTGATGTTGTTGAACTCTAACTTTAGGCCCTTGTGGTTCGATATGTTAAAAGGGATTATTTCCATTTTTTTGTATCTGTTGATATTTGTTTATGACAAATTATGTGGTCAGTTTTGGAGAAAGTTCCATGTGGAGCTGAGAATTATGTATATTCCTTTGCATTTGGGTGGAAGCTTCTGTAGATATCTATTAAATACATTTGCATCGTAACCTCTTTTAGACTCCTTATTTCTCTGATGAGTCTCTGTCTGGTTGATCTATCCAGGGTTGAAAGTGGGGTATTGAAGTCTCCCACTATTAGGGTGTAAGAATTGATGTGAGATTCGAGCTTTAGCAGTGTTTCTTTTATATAAGTAGGTGCCATTATATTAGGGGCATAAATATTCAAGATTGAAATCTCCTCTTGACCAATTTTTCCTGTGATGAATAAGTAGTGACCATCTTGGTCCCTTTTAATTGCTTTTAGCTTAAAGTCTACTTTGTTAGATATTAGGATTGTAACCCCTGCTTGTTTCTTAGGACCATTTGACTGGAAAATCTTTTCCCAACCCTTTTTTCTAAGCCTGTGTCTGTCCTTGCATTTTAGGTGTGTTTCTTGTAGGCAACAGAAGGATGGCTTCTGTTGTTGTATCCATATTGTTAGTGTGTGGCGTTTTATAGGAGAGTTGAGTCCATTGATATTAAGGGAAATTAGTGACCATTGATTGATATTTCCTGCCATTTTTGGTGGTTACTTGTTTGTATTTCCTTTCTCTGGAGTATTCTTCTGTGCAATTATTGATTGTTTGTGATTTCGTGGGTGTATCTGTGGTCCTTAGGTTGGAGTTTTTCCTCTAATACTCTCTGCAGTGCTGGATTGGTAGATAGATATTTTTTCAGTCTGACTTTGTCCTGAAATATATTGTTTACTCCATCTATGGTGATTGATAATTTTGTAGGGTATAGTATTCTAGTTAGGCAGCCATGCTCTTTTAGCATCTGTATAACTTCTGTCCAAGCCCTTCTAGCTTTCATCGTTTCCATTGAATAGTCAGGCATTATTCTGATGTTTCTGCCTTTATATGTAAGTTGGCCCTTTTCTTTTTCAGCTCTTAAAGTTTTTTCTTTATTCTGTATGCTTTGTGTCTTGATTATAATGTGGCACACTGACTTTTTTGGGAGGTCATATCTGTTTGGTGTTCTGTAAGCTTCTTGTATCTTTATAGGCATTTCCTTCTTCAGGTTAGGGAAGTTTTCTTCTATGATTTTATTGAAAATCATAGATTTTATTATCTTTGCCTTTGAGCTGCTATTCTTCTCCTTCTTCTATTCCTATTATTCTCAAATTAGGTCTTTTTATGGTGTCCCAGATATCTTGAACATTTTGAGTTATGGCTTTTTTAGTTTTACTATTTTCTTTGACTGTTATATCTATTTGAGCTACTGAGTCTTCCATTTCAGATATTCTATCTTCCAATCTCTTGAACTCTGTTTGTTATGCTTGTATCTTGGTTCCAGCTTTTTTCTTCAGATTTTCTATTTCCATCTTTGCCTCATTTTGTGCCTTTTTTATTGCTTCTATTTCAGTTTTTAGTTCCTGGCATGTTTCTTTCATAGATTTGTTCATCTCTTCCAATTTTTTGTTTGTATTTTCTTCTATTTCTTTAAGGCTATTTTTCATATCTTCTTTGAGAGCTTCGATGATCAT
>PVIH01017001.1:0-43462 GCA_004025045.1 Sigmodon hispidus
GCTAGCATTATAAACGTGCACTGCCACATCCTGCTTGCTTTTTATCCCCCCCACACTCCTCTCCTTCTTCCTCTGCCCCCCCCCCCCTTTGGCAGGGTCTTACTACATCACTCTGATTAGCCTGGAACTCTCTATGTAGATCCAGCTGTCCTGAAACCCATGAGATGCGCCTGTCTCTGCCTCCTGAGTGCCCAGATAAGAGAGATACGCCTCCACACCTACCTGTTTTCCACACTCTTAACGTCAGCAATTCCTTAACAAACAATGAACTCACACACCAGCCACCAAGTTTAAGCCAACTTTAGAAGCATTTATTTACAAAATATACTTTTTTAAAAAATGCAACACTGTAAAAGAAACATGAGGAATAATTGCCCCATATTAATGAGGAAGAGGACACAGCTGTCATAAGGAGCTATAAGGGTTTATACAGTTCTATCACTTTCTTTTCTTACTCTTGTTTGTACCGAATTAGAAAACCCCAAACCACAATTATAGGTCATTAGAAATGGCAACAAATATTTCCTGGCTGTTGAATGGTTTTGGATTCGGACCAACCAAGACTCCATGGGGCTGCATCTCTCAGGACAATTCACTCTCACCTCTCAAGTGCACAAAGTCAGTAGATGCCAGATTTCTGAAAGACTTAAGGCTCCACTGTCTACTGTAGCTTAGAGAGAGAGATCTGCACCCACAAGTACAGTGATCTGTTCTTGGTTGAATTTGACCCTGGAAAGAATTCTTTAAGTTCTGATGTAATGTTTGGATGTGGTTTTTAAATAGTCTTAATAATATGTCATTGATTCCAGTCTCCTGCTCAGAAACAAAACTCTGCAGATGGTGAGGAAGATTCAAAGTTCCCGGATGAAGGTGAGCACTTTGCTTTCAGGACATTCTGCTGGGCTTAGTGTTGTAGCTCACTTAGAACTGTGCTTAGCAGAGCATGAGTGAAGCCCCGGGCTCAATCACTGATGCAAACCAAAACAGGTCTACTAACATAAACACAACAGTAAATCTAAAATAGATTGGTGATGTCTGGGCAGTTTGGTTATTGACTATATTGCTGTCTGCTTAGGCCACTCAGGACAGTGGATGTGATCTTGAGGAGCCTTATGAAAACATGAAGTCATGGGTCCATTTTCTCATTCTTTTCAAGATTCTGTCTGGGAGATATTTTCCTTCACAGTTGAATAAGTTCATGATTATGCATAGATTATGAATCACAGTTCTCATATCTTTGCAGAGCTTACAAAAAAGATGGTCGGGAACAGAACTTGTTCACAATTAGAATTTCCACTATTTCCTTCCTATTGGGGGAATTTAGATTTCACCTCTCATTATTGAGGTCACAAAATAATAGTGCCAGGGCCATCAGGACGGCTCAGCAGGTAAAGATACGTGCTGCCAACTGGACCACACCAGTTCACAGGAAGCCACAGGGCGGAAGAAAAAACTAATGCCCACAAGTTATCATCTGACCTCCACAGTCATGCCTCCACACAGACAAAGACGAATACACACACACACACACACACACACACACACACACACACACACACACAAAGGTAAGAAAATTAAAACAAAGAGGAAAAATAGGGCTGGAGAGACCGCTCAGCAGTTAAGAGCACTGACTGTTCTTCCCGAGGACCTGAGTTCGATTCCCAGCATCCACATGGCAGCTAACAATTGTCTGTAATTTCAAGATCTGACACCTTTACACAGTTATACATGCAGGCAAAACACCAATGCACATAAAAAAAAAATAAAGAGAACAACAGTAAAGGTTGGGTATAGTGGCACATGCATGTAATCCCAGCACTTGGCAGGCTAAAGCAGGAGAATCAGATTCCAGGCTAACTTGAGTTACACAGTGAATTTTGGTTGTGAGCCTAGCCTTTAACAGCTGAGCCATCTCTCCAGCTCTACACAGGGAATTTTAAGCCAGCCTGAGCTACATTCTAACTATATTTCAATAAACAACAATTAAAAATACATCAGTTAGCTTCTCTCTTATCTGGTAAACTGGAAGACAGTATCCCATGAGTAGGGAAATACTTCTTTTCCTTTACTGATTTGTTCAGAGACACAGACCCCTTTCATCTTGTGTTTCTGCTACCCCCAGGCTCTGCTTTCATCTGCAGGCTCCACCATGGCTGACCACTAAATGGTGGTGGGAGGGAACTGGAGAGGGATGCCAGGCGCCCCTTCTTATAAGACCCTGAAAGCCACACTTTATAGATTACATCCCGTTGGCCACATAGTCTGATGGCCACATCCAGTTGAAAGTGAGGATGGGAAATGTAGTTTTTATAATTCTAGGTCATCACCTTTTCTGCTAAAATTGGGACTAGTAATTTTATGTCAAGAAGGGGAGAGGAGGTCTTGCACTGAGACACTGAAGGGCAACTGGGAAGCAGATACAAACTGGCTTCTATGTGTGGTCTTTTTCATCCCTGGAGAAGTGACCTCCTTGATGGCAAATGTCACTGGTCCTCTCTAGGCCATGATTTCCAAAGCATTTTATCAACTCATATCATGATTCAAAAAATAATCAGCAAGTAAGAAATCCTTTTGTTCCAGAAGCACAGTGATAGTACCAAAAGCAATCAGACACCCTTCTTTTGTGTTTGAACCACACATATGCCAAGTGTGTCTGGACTCTGCACTGATCTTTAGCCAACTTCAAACATCATCCCACATGAGTTCTTTAAAAGAAAAGTGAAGTACAGCTATTTGTTCATTCAGGTATGATGGCACATGCCTGCAATCCCAGCACTTAGGGAAGGCAGGATTGTGAGTGCCGGGCCAGCCTGAGCTACATAATGTGACTCTCTGTCTTTGGGGGAGGGGCTGTTTTATGTTTGAGACAGGGTCTTTCTTTATAGCCAGGTTTTAAGACCTTAAAAACTAGCCAGGTCCATGTAGGCCAAAGTAGCCTTAAACTCACCAAGTTCTGCCTGTCTGTGCCTCCCAGGTGCTGGGTTTGTTAGAAATAAGTTCAGTCTCACAAAGAAAGAGACCACCACCATTCCAACTGAAGAATCTGGACAAAGCAAATTTTACTATTGGTCAAGAGTATGGGCTGGGAAAATAGATAGGAAGTACATTTAGTTTTTATCCTAACTCAGGTGGTGGCTATATCTTTTCCCCATTGGCTGGGGTCCAACCTCACACTCTTATTCAGTTGGCTAATCTGAAAAGAATTGAGTCACAGAGTCACTACTTCAAGGAAAAAAGATCATGGCTCTGGGCCATCAAATTCTTAGAACAGAGTAGTGGACCTTTGTGTAAGCAAAGCTTTTTTTTTTAATTAAAGCATTTGCATAAAAGTTCTACAAGGTAGGGAACATGACATTCATTTTTCTAAACATAAGTTTTATAGCATTTGATAGCAAACACTCATTTGAGCTGTGCTCAAGTTTTATGGAGCGCATCACTTTAGTATCTGTTTGAGAGGATGTAATTTTTGGTCCAGCCTCTGGAGTTTGTTTTTCTTCCTGCCTCTAGGGGTGGGGGTGGTGAAGAAAATCCATTAATTTTGTCCTGGAAAGTTTATTTTGCTTTTGTTCTGGAAGAGAGAGAAAGAGATTGGTCCAGCGGCTCAGCAGAAAGATCATTGCACTGTGTTTGAAAATGATGTGAGAATCTCAGTGGCTGTCTGCCACTGCTTGACAGTTTCCTAGCGCAGCGCACTGGGGATTCAGATAGCATGGGTCACCCTTCCAGGAGTCCTGTTCTCAGATGGTCAGCGTCCTACCTGCTGTTCCTCTTCTGCTGCTGCCTATATAAAGCCATCCAGCGTGTCCCAGTTCTTAGCCATTGGCTTTATGGGGAACTGGAGTCTTTATTTCTCTTTACTTGTTGATTTGGTTTTTGAGACAGGATTTTGTTGTGGGATATTAGTTTGACTATGTAAAAGATGTGTTGCATTTGTTTATGCTACATTTGTTTAATTATGTAAAGATGTGTTGCCTTTGTTTATGTGGCATCTGTTTAACTATGTAAAGATGTGTTGCTGTTTCACCTTTCATGCCTAAGGTACCTGATTGGTCCAATAAAAAGCTGACCAGCTAATAGAGGAGCCATAGGCGGAGCTGGTGGGCAGAGAGAAAAGGGAACCAGTCTGCCAGGGGCCAGACAGACAGACAGACATGGAGGAAACATGATGGACAGTAAATGATGAAGTAAACAGGCCTCCTGGCAGCATCTAGATTATAGGAAATGGGTTAATTTGTTTAACAACAACAAGAAGCAAGCTAGAGACAAGCCTAAGCTAAAGCTAAGCATTCATAATTAATAATAAGTTTGTGTCATAATTTGGGGACTGGCAGTCCAAGAAAGCCTGCTACAGGGTTTCTCTGAGTAGCCCTGACTGTCCTGAAACTCACTCTGTAGACCATTCAGGACTTGAACCCACAAAGATCCATCTGCCTCTGCCTCCAAAGTGCTGGAAGTAAAGGTATGTGCCACCACCACAGGGCTGAGAGTTGAATTCTTGTTCAGAGTTTACTAATATTTCTCTCAGTCCTGTATCTTGAGTAACTTTCTCGCCCCAAGCTTGAATGAACCACATCTGGGTCACTGGCTTATTATTTAGATGGAGAAGATTCTGCTTCCCAAAAGTGGTTACTCAAACCCTGTAAGATACATGAAAATATAGTGCCTGAGACAGCTGCCAAGATAGAGCAACTGAGTCCAAATCAGTGCCTGTGTACTGCTAAAGGACATGATGGTTCTTAAAACATAATGGGTTTACTGCAAACTCTTCATGAATATTGCCTTTCAAGTTTACCTTGGAGACATCCAATATGTGTAGGTCTCTGTAGACTTTGAGGGATGTCCCACCCCAATGGTGAGGAGGCACCACATTAGAAAGGGTCTTTATTCATGGGGCTGCAAAGATGGCTCAGAAGTTAAGAGCACTGACTGCTCTTCCAGAGGTCATGAGTTCAATTCCCAGCAAGCACATGGTGGCTCACAACCATCTATGATGACATCTGGTACCCTCTTCTGTATACTGTATACATAATAAATAAATAAAGTTAATAAAAAAAAGAAAGGGTCTATATTCATTAAGTTTGGTGTCTCATCATGAAGTGGGGTTGTCAAGGGGGGGAGATTTCCTCTTACCCCGGCCTCTGGCCACTCTCAGCTAGAAGCATGTATTCTTGGCTAAGTGACGTACTAATAGGGAAGAACATTAAGAGACACATAGCAGGACATCTAAGAGAAAGCCAGGACAACAATAGTGCACATACATCATGTGCAGGATCTGATAGAAACCAGCTCATGGGAGACAGCTCTGGTAACAGGGCCACCTGATGTCCCCTGGTGTTCTGACTCTGACAGGACCTTGTAGCAAGCAAGAATTAAACTGTTTTGTATGATCTCCTAATGACCTTCGGTCAAAGCCCTTGGGGACCACATTGTTACTCTCCCGTTGATGTATAAAAGTCATCTTATCTTTTTCCTCACTATGTAGTTCAAGCTAGTCTTGAACTCAAAATCTTCCTGCATCTATCTTTGGAGTGCTGGGACTTCAGGTATGATTAACCATGTAGACTTGAAATATTTCCTCTTGATCCACGAATACCTCTTTCACTACGGCTCAAGTGACAAGACCATTCTACCACACCTGAAAGGCTTGCAGAGCACCTTCACCTTCCTGCTCTGGCTGCCACCCAGATCACCTGTGTCACCTGTAAATATAGTCTCCAGTGTAGAAAAAACTAGCCAGAGGCACTTTCTTATTTGTGGAGGGAAACACAATGAAATATTTTTTTCTTTATTCTGGCTGGACTATCCAGGCATGCCTCAGATTACTAAAGATTTCACAAACCTTATGAGCTTCTAAATACACACACACACACACACACACACACACACACACACACACCCCTACCTTCTGGAATGCACATGTCAAGGCTCCTGCTCCCTCTTGCTCTTCTGATCCAATTGACATGCAAATTAACCCGGGGATGGTGGTAGAAATACACTTGGCAGAGGCCCGATTCCCAGGAGTTAGAGCCTCCTGTACATAGTGAGTTCTTAAGAGATTCATGGCGAGGAAGATGCTGCCTCAAAAAAGCAACAGATGGCTGGGGGTATGGCTCAGAGGGTAAAGTGAAGAGGACCTGAGTTCGGATCCCCAGCCCCCATCCCATGTAAAAAGCTGGTACTGGGGACTATGTCTCAGTGCTGGGAGACAGAAACAAGAGGATTCTGGGTGCTTGCTGGTCAGTGAGTTCCAGGTTCAGTGAGAGACCCTTACCCCAAAGACAAGATGATAAACAATTGAGAAAGATACCCAACATCGACCTCTGTTCCTCACATAACACATATAAGGGCAGGTGACACCCTACACACACATCAGACACTATACACCACACATACAATCTTGAGACAATGGGTCAGGTCTATCATAACTGTCAAGTCAGCGATACACTTCTAAAGATGAACTATGACCTTCTAGATAAAGTGACCACCTTTTGCTGAGAGTGGTGTTTGTGGGGAGTAAAAAGTTTTAGCACCCCATTAAGCCTCTCCATCCACGCAACAATCCAAATCAGACCAAATTAGAGAAAGTCCAGGTTTAATGGGTACAGAGCAAAGCAATCTTGGGTGACCCTTGGAAAGGCAGGGGGAGAGTCACATGGCAGACATGGCTACTGGACTTTGAATAACTGGTAGGTGTAGTCCTGAGCAGCCCCAGGGAGGGGCTGACTTTTGGGGGTCTTCCTCAGGAGCAGGGGCTTGGAACATGGGCTCTAGGACAAGGACTGCTGTTTAGTGGGCTTTGAGGGCAGGAGAGAGAGATTAGGTTAGGTTCCCACTCAATCATTCCAGACTCTTTGGGTGTATGATATGAATGTGAGGGCTGAGGTAGAGCTTCCACCAGAACAGAGGGGAGGCCTAGCAGATTGGGTCTTAGCCCTACAGGGGGTCCTGGCTAGTGCATAACTCCCTCCAGCAGCGTCCGGGGAGAAGATCACACACCGTTTCAGCACCAGGGCATCCTCTAAAGTAGTGAAGGCCCTGTCCCTGGATATGTGTGACCCTTTGTGGTAATGACTTCTACAAAATCAACCTCTGAGAGGAGTTTGTCCCAAATTAGTGGTTTTCAACCTGGGTTCCAGAGTGTCAAGGATTCCATGGAGGTCATATTTAGAGGACCTGATGGCTCCACACCCACTCCCAGCACTTGTAAGCCAGGTTAATGCTGCCTTTGTCTGTTTGAAAGGTCTTGTTTGAGGGAAGTTTGGCTGTGGTAAAGTTACCATGAGGCGTCCTAAAGAACATATGACTCAGTCTCCTCAAAACTGTCAAAGTCATAAGAAAAAAAAAAAATCAAGACTAAGACATAGTCATGAGCCAAGGGACATAAGAGTGTGACATAGGACCCTGGAACAGAAAATGGACATGAGGAGAAAAATGAGTGTAGCTGGAGTAAGGCCTGGAGTCTAGCTCACAGCAATACCTCAGTGCCGGCATCCTTGGTTTGCTCAAATCACCACACTGCAAGGGATATACAGGAGCGCTCTATCTCCTCCTTGCAACTTACCTGTAAATCTAAAATATTCCAAAATAAAAAAGGTTAGTCTGAAAACTAACAATAGGAAAGTATCAGATAAATGAGCTCTAAGCACTCAGAGCCAAGGAGACAAGTGGCCTTCAAGTATCCTGGAAGCTTCTGGAATGAGAAGCAGGATGTTTGGACACTGTCTTGGGCTTCTGTGCTAACTGTCCTTGGCCTCATCTGTGCCACTGAAGTAAGATCATACCTGGAAAAATGGGGGGCGGGACCAGAAGGGTCTATGGGTAGATGGCTCACAGGAGTGAGGAAAAAATAAACTCCTCATGGGAATGAGGAGAAGGGTCAGTCTGGGAGAGGGAAAGGACAGTCAGAGGACAGAGGGGTCATGGGGGAGGAGAACAAATAAGAAGAAATATTACATGTATGCATTAACCTTCAAACATTAGGACTCAGGGACAAGGGCCCCTGGTCCTTTCTGGGACGGACTTAGACACCCGCCCCCCAAGAAATAGGCTCCACACAGGCATGGATGTCCATTCTGATTGTGGATGGCCAAACTCCCAATCTGCTGTCCCACAGGGGCTAAAAGAAGTTGGTAAGTGATGAAGCTACCCAGAAAGGCGAGAGGAAGACAAGACAGATGGACATAAGCAGAATAGCAAGCATGCAGAGACAGTCTAAGACAGGAACATGTCCACCAAACTTCAATTACCTGAGACAGTTTTGTCTCATGGCTTCATAACTGCTCCACCACCATGGTCTAGGGTGACAGGGACCACTGAGATGCCAGGAGACTATGAAGGAACAGAACATCCAGGCTACAAAGACAGAGTTCCAGTATATTGGGCTTCCTCCTATTTTTCTGCTTTTACTTCACCCATGTTCCCAGCCTATGGGATAGTGTTGCCTACTTTCGGGATAATTATCTCCCATCCCCCAGATGATCCTTTCTGGAAATACCCTCCCGGACATGCCCAGAAATAAGCTATGCTACTAAACCCTGGGAATCTCTGGTTCTATCAAGTTGACAATCAAGATTAACTACATAGAAGCTGGAAAAATGGCTCAGCAGCCAAGGACAATGGCCGCTCTCACCTGCAGACAGGAGTTCTGTTTCCAGCTCCCACATCAGGCAGCTCACAGCCAACTGCTTTTCCAGCTCCTAAGAACCTGGCACCCTTTTAGCTTCCATAGACATCATCACAGATAGATATTGAATAGAGGACAATGAAAAATCAGAATGGAAATGGAAACAGGGTGGTGTGGGCACATGCTTTTAATCCCAGCATTTGTGAGGCAGAGGCAGGCAGATCTTTGTGAGTTCGAGGCCAGCCTGTCTACAGAGTGAGTCCCAGAACAGTCAGGGCTACTCAGTGACACAGTCTCTCAAACTCTCTTCCCCAAAATGGAGCCCGAAGCAGAGAGATGTTCCCCTGCTCCCCCACCTCAGCCCTGGTCCCTAGAAACTCCCTCCAATACCATTGCTTTCCTGGTCTCCATGCTCCTCACTTCAGCATTTATTTCCTCTTACTAATGCTTCAGAGCCAAGGCCAACATGTCCTAGTGCGTTTAGGAGGAAGACTCGCTGGGAAAGGGGGTTAACAGCAAACCCATCCCATCCACTGAGAAGCATGCTAGGCAACAGCAGACAGAGAAAGAGAGGGACACCCTCTGCCTCCCTCACCTCTATGTGCCTAACACAGGACACGGCAAAGCAGTCAGTGATTGCAGACTGTAAATACCCACCCCATCAATGTCAGAGAATGAGAAATAAAAGCACATTGCTTAGTGTTATGCTCTGTTCTCAGCTCTGCAGCTTCCTGGTTCTCTCTCTCTCTCTCTCTCTCTCTCTCTCTCTGTGTGTGTGTGTGTGTGTGTGTGTGTGTGTGTGTGAGAGAGAGAGAGAGAGAGAGAGAGAAAGCGCTTAAACACATTACTCCTCTGAGACCCTCTTCACCTGTAAAATGACTATAAAGAGTACAACTATAACCTACTCCATAGGGTTACTATGACCATTCAGTGACCTGACAGTGATGTCCGGCACACAGACCACACTCAAGAACCCTTAGCTTGGGTGCCTGTGTGGGATATGCAGCCAGGGTTTCTAGGCTGCCTGATAATGAACAGGGCAGAGTCCTCCACCACTTCCTGTCTGGGGAGACCCCAGCAAGGGGTTTTTGGTCATATATAAAGCAGGCCTAAGATCATGCTGGTGTGGGGGTGGGGGCTCTTCAGTGAGAAGGAAGAACGCGTTGCTTACACCAAGGCTACAGACTGTCAGCCTCCCCTGGTGCACATGATCTGCTGCAGGAACCGTGTGGATATGCAAGGGAGGAACCCATGGGGTCATGGCCAAAAGTGACCACGACTATGTCGGGCTTCCATCAACCCTCGGTTCTAAAAAGGGGGCCTTAGGTAATGCCTCGGTCCTGTTAGGCTTCAGTCTCTCTGTGTGAAACAAGAGGTCTGAAGGCTATCTTAAGGTGTATCAGGGCTGTGAGGATTCACTGAGGTGCCATGAGGATGTCCAATTTTTACAGCAGCCTTCAGCGATGGGAGGGAGGCAGACTGCTGCTTTTCTCCAGCGACTGAGGCTGTACTCCTTCACTGTCCATTTTTAACCATGCTGCCTTGCAATCTGTCTGGGCGAGCACACTCATGGAGGGAGCCTGTCTGAGAACACAGATAGCAGCCTCTTCCAGCTAGGTACCATAGTCCCCTTTGCAGTCTGTCCTGGGTCTGTAGGTCCTGCCAGAGTAGCAGTTAAGCACCAGGGCTCTGGAGCCAGGCTGTCTGAGTTTGAATTCTTTGTCTTGGCTTCGTGATTTGGGGCAGCTGACTTAGCCTCTCTGTGCGGACAGTAAGCACACCCTGGGGACTTTGGGTGACTACAAACAGGAGTATGACTGTGTGAAGAACTTTCAGCTCGACCTGGTACAGATGTTTGTTGTTAGTTGTGGTGGCCTCCCAATTCCCACGCCTTTCTGGGCCAGCAGATACCTCATCCCCTGGAACGTCCCTTCTGAGAGTTGACGGACTCCCTGAAGCAGAAGTTCCTAGAGGGTGCCGCTTCGGGCAGCAGTCGAGGCATGCTGCTCCTGTGGTCACATTTAAGATGAAGTCCCAGGATGTAAAGGGGACAGGTTTTTCTGCTAATGGTTTGTAGGGGGGAAAGTGAGGAGTATTGCTTTGAAGGTCCCCGGTGGCTAAGAAAGAACAGACTTTCTCTCCTTTGGCCCACAGACCTCAGAGGAGCCTGAGGGCTCTTGCAGTGAAGGAGTTGGTCCTGGCCAGAGCTGACCCTGAAGTTCAAACCTCAGTGGTCTGCCAGGGACCCAGGAGGAAAATCTAAAGGGATGAGAGAAGGAAGTGAAAATGGAAGAAGGGGCTGTCAGAGGCAGAAACAGGGATTGTGAGTACTGTACTGTGGGTGTGGGTGTGTGGAGGGGGTGGGGAACACGGGACATGGACACATGACAGATGGACAAATGACACACGGACCACCATGACTCAAGGTGTGTGTGACTGATTCTCTTTTGTTTATTTGTTTGTTTGAGACAGGGCCTCACCGTGGAGCTCTGTCTGTCCTGGAACTCACTCTGTAGACCAGGCTGGCCTCGAACTCAAAGAGATCCTCCTGCCTCTGCCTCCCTGAGTGTTGGAATTAAAGGCATGAGCCACTACACCTGACTGGTACTGGTGTCTGATTCTTTGATCACAGTTCTCCATGAGGAGAGGAACTTTTCTCTTCAGCCTCTGGATTCATAATTTACAGATAAGAAAGCAGACATAGAGAAGTCATGCACACAGACCCCCACACACACAGTGGAGTTAAGGGATCAGTCTAACACATGGGTAACAGCTAGAGAGTCAACTAATCCAAGACTGTGACAGGGAGCGGGGAGGGGGGTGAGAGGGTGGAGATCCTGAGTCCCGTGAAGGTCCTGGAATCAGGACTTCCCCCAAGTCCAGCCTTTTTCATTCCTGAGCTGCACCAGCTAGAAGTCTTCCAGTCTGCATGAAGAGGGCAGAACTCAATGCTGGGGAGACCCAAAGTTCCTGCCCTTCCATACCCACCCCTCCTCAGTTTCCCCACATGGGATGTAAAAATCATGAAGCCTGGCATTAGGAAGGGTCTGTCTCCCTCAGAGGCCATGTCCTCTAGCTCACTTGTGACAGTGGTAAACAAAGCTTCCTTCTGAGGCAAACACAGGGAAAAGAGGGTCTGGGGATTGGGATCTACAGGCAGAGCAGACTTCAGGGATGACTCACAAGCCTGGAACTTGTTGTTGTGGGCCAGTGGGGACAGCCTCCTGGCCAGTCAGGGTCAACTGGAGACCCATTTTGAGACCAGAAGGCAAGGGAGAAACAGCAGCCAGAGGTAGAGAAGTCTGCCTGGAGACCCAGGAGAAGGTCTCTGAGGTGTTGAGGGAGAGGATCCTACATGCCTATATCCCTACATCTCTGCCAAAAATTGGCAACTTGCAGCCTAAAGCAGCAGGAGGGAGGGTGCCTGGATTTCACATTTCTGGGAACTTCCTTTCTTATGAACAGTTTGACAAAAGGAGGAAAACCCCGCCCCTACTTCTGCCTCTTCTGTAGAGTAATACTCTCTCCAGGCTTGAGAGGCTGAAGGATGGCTGGGATGATCTCCAGGGACCCCACCCCCACGCCACCCCACCCCTTGATTCTTGTTTGCCAACTCTAACCTGCTTCAAACCTCGCTCCCTGTAACCTCAGTACACTGCATGCACTGAGTCTCATGTTAGGGGAGGGGAAACTGAGGCTCGGAGTGATTACAGATACCCTCTTCAGCTCTGACTGTCCGAGCAGGATTCTGGGTTAAGGATGCCTGAGTCTTCTTGCAGCCATTCCTAGGGAGAATGCAGCTGAGGATCCAGTCTACGTGGCAAGAAATTGAGGGGGGCTGCACGGGAGGGAGCTGGGAATGAGGTCAGCGGGTTGGATGAGCCTGGACGGCTGTGGAGGCATCTGGGCTGCTGCAGGGGCGGGGAGGGGGGGCTCTAGTAGCCACTCCCAGCCCAGAGCTGTCAGTTGCCCGCCCACTGTGGCCTCCCGCCCATCTTGCCCCGCCCTCCCTGCAACCCACACTCCCGGGGCCCCACCCCAGCCAGCTGGTTCCCATCAAGCCTTTCCAGGTGGCAGTTCCTCCCTGCCCACCAAGCTCCCTTCCCCCTCTGGCCACAGGGTCTGGAGCTGTTCTCTGGGACTGTCCCGGGGCTCTCAAGCTTGGACTGGAATGATTTGGTGATCTTGTATGATGCCTGCCTCCCCAATCTCTGCTGCTTCCCTAGACTGACAATTCCCGTGTGAACCTCGGAGGGTCTGAAAAAGACAAGTCTTACTCACAGAGAGCACTCGGTCCCAGCTATGTGGCCTCACACAGTCACTCGCTTCTCTGGATCTGAGTTCTCTTCTGTGTCAAGAGGGGACCCGCAAACGGATACAAAAGAGTCTACCTACAGAATGTCTCTCTGATACTTTAACTTCCAGGCTCTGAACATTCTGGAGCTCTGCAGAGGTTGGACAGTAACTTTGCAAGGGTCAGTTCTCTTAGACGCACGTTCCCACTCACTTTTCTCAAAACCTCAAGGGCAACAGCTTTTTATTTGAGTCATTTTTATTTTACTAAAATCAAAGTGCTTTGGAGACAAGTCTTTGTCAAAAGTCACAGCTGTGCTCAGAAGTAGCTTTAAGATGCTAACTAGCAGGCTGGAGAGATGGCTCAGGGGTTAAGAGCACTGACTGTTCTTCCAGAGGACCTGAGTTCAATTCCCCCCAAAGACATGGTGGCTCACAACCATCTATGATGACATCTGGTACCCTCTTCTGTATACTGTATGCATCATAAATATATAAATCTTTTATAAAAAGAATATTTAAAGATGTTCGCTAGCATTGAGCACCCAGAGTTCTGGACCTCTCCAGCTACTCATCCAGCCTTGTCTGAATGGCTCTTCTGCCCAAGCCTTTGTCTGTCTGTCATCATGCCCACCCCCTCCCTTTCTGAATTCACTCTAACTTCTCTAAACTTAGCCCTGTATTCAGCCTCATTGCCTGCATTCCCAGGCTGGCTCCAAAGCCCTCCTCCATAAAGCCTGCCTCCTCTCACCCAGGCATTATCCTAAAACTGCTTTCATTTACTGTGCAAGACATAAGCCAGTCAGCCAGTAAAGTAACATTATTACCCCATTTTGCAGATATCAGGGAGATAAAGTTCTGAGATGTGAAGCAATTTACATTTCATCCACTTCCCTGCTCTCCTTCTTCTGAGAGTAAAAGCTACTGATCCTAATAATCTTCTAGCACAGGGGCTGGTCCCAGAGGCCTCCACAAGTTTGCATTGAATAGAATTAACTACAGTGTCTGCTACAAACACCCAATTCAGGATCTTGTTTTCCAGCCTGTTCCCAGCCTCCCAGACAAGCCCAGGAGCCAGTTATTCCCACCCTTATCACTCAGTCCCACATGCCTCTGAACATAACACCATAAGTTCAAGGCTCATGAAGCCGCTATCCTGTTTTGCTTCTCTACTCTCACAACTTGGTACACACCTCTTCACTTGGACCATGCTGGCACCTCTCGGTCATTCCTCTTCTGTCCCTATTTGGAACCCTTCAGCACTCCCAGTACCCATTCCATCCAGGGACCATGGTGACCTTTCACACGAAGACTTGAATATGATTCCTCTGCTTCAGACCTCTACAAAGGATGTCCATCAAAGGTGTACCTGCCTGGTCTACTTGCTGTGGTCAGTCACAACAGACTTCTTGAGACTTCCCAAGTGTCTGGAACCTGCTTGCACCAGAACCTTTGCATGTATTGCTGCACCTACCCACTCAGCACCCCACCTGGATCTGCCCCTTACCTAAGCCATCTCCACTCAGCCATTTACCTGTCTGTCTAGGGTCCCAAGACTAGGGCCGACCCCCATTCATGACCCAGTCTGTTGCAAGTTTGTGATTATGAGATTTCATTCACGTTTTCACCATTACCAGATGTAAGCTGCATGAGGCCAGCTACAGGGGTCTCTGCAGATCACTAAATTCCAAGATAAAATCTTGACGTTTACACCGTGAAGTGACTGTATCTGAAAGCAAACTATGACCTCAGCAAAGGAAGGGGGATGCTGTGGCGAACTCGGGGCTATCTCATCCTATTACCAGATTCTTTCTGCTGCAAGCCAGGTTCTGTGCATTGGCCTCTCTGCCCAGAGCTGACCCAGAGAGTAGACTGAGTTCTTCTCTTCTCGTTCCTCACCTGAAAAACTCCAGACCCCTAAGAAAGGAGCATTGGAGACACAAAGTGGAAGACTGAGAGAGAGACATCTGTGGCTGAGGCTTGCCTGGGGAGCAAGATGAGGCAAGGAAGACAATACCAGACATCACCACCTAGAGCTCTACACAAACTCTAAAACTTAAAAATCAAGTTGCACTGGAATCTTTGCATTTATATCCCTGTACTTCAAGCTGGACTCTGAAGGCAATTGGGCATCCTCTACAATAGCTAAGGAAGAGCACCTCCCCCAAAGATAGGATGCAGGTACTGCAGAACCAAAGACTTGAGAGTAGAGATGCCTGAAGAGAAGATGAAGGCGAGGAAACTGTGTGGGTGGAGGGCTGGGACCCTGGCGGAGTCAGAGAGGAAAAGAAAGGAAGCCGAGAAAAACGCATGAGAAGAAAAAGGTGGAGAGAGGGTTGGAGGGCAGAGGGAAGAGAAGAAACAGTCAGAGCAGAATGAGCAGCAGTCACTCGATGCCTCCAAGTCTTAAAGAGACACCTCAGCCCTTAGGACCCTCCCCCTCCAGCCCTGAGATTCTATAAGGCCCTGGGGATCACCTTTGGCAGGAAGAAAGGGTCTGACCTCTCCTAAAAAGGAGGAGGGGAGGGCAGAGGGAGACCCCCTTCTGAACCTCGCCTCAGTCTACCTGAGTTACCTGCATCCCCGCTCACGGTCATGGCTGATGGAAGACTAGGCGTCTTCTTTGCTCACCTCCCCACCAAAGCAGCTTTCTCCCAAAAGCAACCACCGTGGACCCCTAATTCCTGGCCTTTTTAACTCTGGGCCACATAGTTCCTTTCGGACTATCTACTTCTTCCTCCTAGGACACTCCATGCCTATCCCTCTCTTCCTTTCGTCCTCCTTGGGTCGCTCTTGTCCCATCTCCTATGGATGGTTTTTTACCCAGTCCTTCACCCTGAAGACCCCAGAGACTCAGCTGTAGCCCTCAGCTCCCTCCACACTTTCTCTGGGGACAAGGCCATCCACACAGCTGCAGTCCCTGTGTTCCTGAGGTCCCCCCACCCTCATTGTTTCTCCTCTGAAATCTAGAAGCCAGGGATTCATTTTTCCCTCTGTCTTTCTCCTCTTCCTCCTCCTCCCTTTTCTCCTTCTCCTCCTTTTTGAAACAATGTTTCTCTGTATTGTTCTGGGTATCTTGGAACTGACTCTGTAGACCGGGTTGGTTGGCCTTGAACTCAGGGAGATACGCCTGCCTCTGCCTCCTGAGAGACTAAAGGATTTCTTATATCTTTCTGGTTGGAGGGCACATAGGAATCAAATACTCAACATAAGGAGACATGAATTCATTGGTTTTCTCCCTAAACTGCCAGGAAAGGAGGGATGTAGGTAGGGAGGAGGGGATGCTCAGAAGGGAGAAAGCTGGGACCCGGCCATACAGAAGAAAGGCACCCCACACCTAGGCTCCACCCACAGATTTTGCTCTGGGTACTTCCATCTGAAGACTATAGGGCTCTGTGATGGGAGCTGGGGCATGCTTCATGCCATGGCCTTTACTCCAGACCTAGATGCCCACCCACACACAGCTGCTCTCTCCTCTAGCCTTTCTCTCAGGGGACCAGCTCTCCATCTACAGGCAAGGCTGAGGGCAGAAGAATTTTCTGGAGGATTTGAGAGGCAACGGAGTCTCATGTAGAGACTAGAATCACTGGAAAGCATATGAGGGAAGACAGGGGTGTGGGTCCTACCAGGTACATTTATACCAGGGCTGCCTCCACCCCTGTGCCACACCATGGAGTCCAGAGGAATCCTCTCCCTCTCTCTTTGGGGGGGGAGCATTTGGGAAAATTTGGAGAGAGACAGAACCAAAGAGCTCAGCACTTTCCTCTTTCTGTTTTTCTTCTTGAGGAATTTTTTTTTCCCCAACTGCTGATGACTTTACCATTCTTGGGGGTGGGGGGTGGAGATTCTGGCTTTTGCTCCCTCCACTCCAAGTGCCGGACAAAGCCCTACATTCCACAAGAAGCCAGAGTTTCAGAGTTTCCTAAAGATGAGGTGGCGTGGCAGCGGCGTCTCCTCCCTTCCCAGCTCCAGCTCCCCTCCCCCAGTCTCCAGCCCTCAGCCTGGCCAGGGAGGCCCCGCCAGGCTGGGAGGAGACCCCAAGCACATTCTTCCCCTCACTGTCATACTGCAGAAATTAAAGACACATCTTCGAGCTGGGTACCCGCCAACCGTTTCAAGTTGAAAAGTGGTAGAGGAGGCCCAGGGCCTCAGCTCCATGCCACGTGTAAAGGAAGCTTGGAACCCATCTGCCTACAGGCCCTGGGGCAAAGACCTGGAATCAGGCATTGGGGTAGTGGCTGTCACATAACACAGACTCACCAAGCCCCCCACCCCCAATCTTCAAGCCTCCATCAGAACCCCAGATCCTTGATGTAGCAGTCACCAATTCACACCTGTGAGGGTCAGTCTTCTTCCAGGTGAGCTTGGGGAGGCTAGATCAGGAGCAGGGAAAAGGGGCTTCAGTCAGTGCTTTCTTGATATAACACTCAATAAAAGGTGAGTAGATCACACCAATTTTGAGTCAAGCACATGGTATCCTACCCTAGACACCTTCAAATGTCTGTTCATCTTTAGGATACAGGGTCCTGGCTAATGTTAAGGAGTGAGGGCACCCTTAGAAACTGACCACAGTGGAAGGCAGGACTTTGGTGGGTACCGGAACTACCATCTCAGCATCTCAACCCCCAGTTTTGAGCTGCAGGCACTGGTACTAGGCGGGGGCAGATCCTGGGCCACAAGTTACTGCCACATGGTTGGGATAATTGATGAAGTCCCGTCCTGCCATTGCTGTCTCCAGCCCTGCCTCTCTGGAAACTCTATATTTTCCCTTTAATTATAGCCCCACGCAGTCTCCCTGCGCCACCTCACCCGCACTGCTCAGCCCACGGCCAGCGACGTGGCTCCCTCCCCTTCTGTTCCCTCAGTCTTTTTTTTTTTTTTTTTTTTTTTTTTTTTTTTTTCCCTTTGCCTTCGTTGCACAAAACTAGCTCGGAAGGGCGTGGGGGGGGGCAATGGAATCTTGGATGGTTTGGAGGAGGCGGGACTCTTTGCTTCCACGTCCGCAGCTCTAAAGAAGCCGGTGTGGGGGAGTGGTACAGGACGTCTAAGGGACCCTGCAAGGAGACCCCCAGTACCTTCCCTCACCACTCATGTTTTGGCAAGATAAAAGCCCTAAATAGATTGGGGGTTAGGCAGAGCATTTTGGGGGTCTGTGAGACTGACAGAACACTGTCTTCTAGAAACATCTTCTCTAAGTATAAACTGCTGGAGGGGGGTTACAAATGACCCTTTCCTGATGGTCAGGTGGAGAGTAGTGGCCAGGATTTCTAGCAAAGAAGTGAGGATGGGGGGGTATTTTAAATAGTGACTTAGAGTCACTCAGCTACCAAACACGAGTTCTCTCCACACAGGTGTCCCCAGACCAAGTCCAGGTACACAACCTTGTCGCTTTGAGAACTCTTTGCTCAGCTGCCTTCGACCTGTTCTCTCTGGGTTGATACTGCTACATAGGTGGACCTCAACTAGTCCCCGGCTATAGCCACTGCTGATATAAGACCATTTTCTAAAGTATCCATGGTCACAGGCCTCCCCAACAAACTCACTTCCCACCTCTGGGATAGAAGAGTCCAGGGAATAAATTAATACAACAGACCTCACTCCATAACTTTAAGGCCCTAGAAATCCTCCAGCCTACCCTCCTGCCCCATCACTTAAGCCTCCTTCTGGAAGGACAAGAGTGTTAAACGTCCCCCCAAGCCTCAGCCTCAGAGCCGTGCCCTCAGACACACCTGGCAGAACAGATAGCCATCTCCACCCATCTCCACTTCCTCCTTCGAAGCAACCACATATCCGATTCTTAGTATCTATGAAGAGATGTCTAACTTGTTCACAAATGCTCCTACCCTCCAAACCTGGGCCACACCAAGAGATGACCCCTTCCCCACCTTGCAAATAGGTACATCTCCCTGACTACTTGGTTCCCCCAATTTGGAGAGATGCGTGTTCGATTATTCCTTAGTTCTTCCCAAGGATGTCAAAAAGATTAAGAACTAAGGCTAGTTTTCTCAATTATGTTTGACCCCTTTGCAATGTTTCCCCCACTCAGATTCCCAGTTTCACATCCTTCTGATTTCAGATCCCAGAAAGAAAGGGTAAGGGGCATCCCATACCCACTCCTTAGCCCACAGATCACTATACTGAGGACCCAACCACAGGCGGTGACAGTACCTCTGGCCCTGGTAGATCTGGGGGGCAGGGGCGGCAGAGTGGCAAAGTAGGGGGGGGCCGCTGGGTGGACTCCGTTCCTTTCCTTTCCCTCCTCCCCCCTCTCCGTTCCAAATTGGGGGCCGGGCCAGGCAGTTCTGATTGGCTGGGGGCCGGGCTGCCGGCTCCCCCTCTCCAAGAGGCAGGGTTCCTCCCAGCTCTCCATCAGGATGGTATAAAAGGGGCCCAGGCCAGTCGTCAGAGCAGACGGGAGTTTCTCCTCAGGACGGAGCAGGAGGCACGCGGAGTGAGGCCACGCATGAGCCGAAGCTAACCCCCCACCCCAGCCGCAAAGAGTCTACATGTCTAGGGTCTAGACATGTTCAGCTTTGTGGACCTCCGGCTCCTGCTCCTCTTAGGGGCCACTGCCCTCCTGACGCATGGCCAAGAAGACAGTAAGTTCCAAACTTTGGGGAGTTCACTGCTTCTTTGGTATCGCGTTCTGCTCTGGGTCCTGGCAACTGAGATTTAAACGGGAAAGTAGGATGCTCCAGTCGAGGTGGGAAGGTGATAGAGGGGAAGTGGGAGGAGAGACGTCACCCTGGAGTGCAGATGAGGGTGAACAGTTCTCAGAAATAGAGCTCGGGGTGAAATGGCACAGGAGTAAGTTCCAAGCACCCACCAGTAGCACAACAAGAAAAGTGGGAAATCTGGGCACGGGTTGGAACAGAGCACGTCGAAGATGGAATAAAACCGTTGGAATAGAGATTCGGAACCCAAGATGTAAAAGCTATCAAAAAGGCTGTGGGATGATTCATAAGGAAAGATTGTTTGCCTTCTCTGCAGGCTAGACAGTGTTGCTGGGGCCGCCGGGGTGCTGGGCTGGGGGGAGGGGATGCACGGAGTGGGAGGGTTGCTGGATGAGAAAGTTTGGCTCGGTCGTGACAGGGCGCGGTCCCTGCGCCTCCTGCTGGTCAACCTTGAGCAGTACGTGTTCTGGTACAGCACTTTATAGCGCGCTGGCTAAAGAGGGAAGATCCGGGTTATAGCCGGGCTTGGACCCCTATCCCTAGACTGGGAAAATAAAACCAGGGATGGAGTACCCGCTGTCTTTGAAAGAAGTGGCCCAGGCCGAGTAAAATTGGTTCCGCCCGGTGCATTGCTTAGTGTTGCCCGCCACCTAGTGGTTGCCTTGATCTGATTCTAGAGCGGTGGGCGTGGCTTAATAATCATTAGTTTTTGTTGACTTGAGTTCTTTGGCTAAGGAGAGACTCGAAAGCAACTGGTTGGCTTTGAGGGACGAGGCTTGTCTCGAAAGCAAATTTTTAAGATTCCTCGGAGCAGGGGGTTAGGATGCATCCAACTTTAGGGCTACTTTTTACAACTCTGGACCAGACTCCACTGAGATCAGCCCCTCCACATTTTAGCCCCTCCCACTGCATCCCACCTGCCCAAGGAATGGGGGTGGAACCAAGGTTGAAACCCCCCCTCTCCTCCCACCCCCGCCTTTGGTCTCCGTGCAAACCACACCCCACGAGCCCCCTTCTAACCTTTAGACCCCTCCTACTCTCCCGCAGGAAGCTTTTATTTCATGCGCGTGGGTTGAAGTTGAGTTTGGAAGCAACTCTAGTCTAAAGCTTTGTTTAAATTCCTGAGAACTGGGAAATTATTTCTGTCCTGGCCAGGGGCCCCGGTGCTGTTACGGAACGCCGCTTTGGAGCAGAGGAGCATTTAAGAATTTGAGGGAAGAAAATAGGAGCCGCGGGAGAGGGGCGGGAAGTGGAAAAATCTTGTGCCTCTTAGACAGAGGAAAGGTTGAACAGAGCTGGGATCCCTGGTGCCCTGAGGTGTGATCTCAATGCCTCTCACGTCCTGCGTCTTTTCCTATTTGTACAGTCCCTGAAATCACCTGCATACATAACGGCGTAAAGATCCCTAATGGTGAGACGTGGAAAGCTGATCTCTGCTTGATCTGTGTCTGCAACAATGGCACGGCCATGTGCGATGACGTGGAGTGCAAGGAAACCCTGGACTGTCCCAACCCTCAAAAACGTGAGGGCGAGTGCTGTTCTTTCTGCCCAGAAGAGTTCGGTACGTTCTGAGCCTCGGATTAGGGAAGGGTTAGGGTCCCTTCTTTGCCTGTGTCTTGAAAGTCTCTAACACCTCAGCTACCTTCGTAAATTTACTTCTAACTGCACATCTTTCCCCCCACAGAACTACCAGGCCAAGAACTCATAGGAGTTGAGGTAAGACTACTTTTGCTCACCTGTCCACGACTCCCACTGTCCTCCTATGTCCAACTTTTCTTGTTTTTCTAACCGGCCTCTTGCTTCTTCACCCTCAACCCCACAGGGACCCAAGGGAGACCGTGGCCCTCAAGGCCCAAGGGTAAGTAGGCACTGTATTCTAAATGAGCTGGGAAACTGCAGGGGGCGTGGCTCTGGTTTGTGCTATAGCATCACCACCCTGTCTTGGTGCAGGGACCCGCTGGCCCCCCTGGAAAAGATGGCAGACCTGGACAGCCTGGACTTCCTGGTCCTCCTGGTCTTCCTGGTCCCCCTGGCCCCGCTGGTCTCGGAGGAGTAAGTAGCTTGGAGCCCCTAGACCTGAGTGGCTTCCTAGTTTTGGTTTGGCTTTGCTTTGGTTTTGGCAGACATAGCTTTATATGTCTAAATAATCATAAAGTTACAGACAAGCTACCATAGCACTTCCGTTCACCCTTCATCACAACTGCTTTTACCATTTTCTGGGCACACAGTTCACTCTGTGTGTGTGTGTGTGTGTGTGTGTGTGTGTGTGTGTGTGTGTGTGTGTGTCCCTGAACCATTTGAAACATAAGTTGCCAAGAACATGCCCATGTCCTGTGCTCCAAAACACTTAAGTGCATTTCCTAAACAGGGACATTCTTCTATGGAACCATAGCACCATATTTAATGTTAATCTAGCCCTACTGCTCATTATACAATCCACTTTCAGATTTCAGCAATGCCCAAAATGTCCTTTATAGCATTTTTTCCCCTTCTTGTTCAAGACATCAATTTTACTTCATTATCTCATCCCTCTGGTCCCCACAAATGTTGACAGTTTCTGAGACTCTGTCATCCTTGAATCAGCAAGGTTGTGAAGTCTGGTTATTAGGCAGAGACAGTTATTTTATGGATTGTTCTGCAATTTGGGATTGTCTGGTTAGATGGTGCAGTTGAGGTGTCCCAGACTTTCCAGTCTGTCTGTCTGTCTTAATCACATCATCAAGTCCATGCCAGTTTGTCTCATTACCGGCAATGCCTCCTGCCCTTCAATTTACCATACAGAAACCAATTTCTCATGCACTTTCTCTTGTTTTTCTAGAACTTCGCTTCCCAGATGTCCTATGGCTATGATGAGAAATCAGCTGGTGTTTCTGTGCCTGGCCCCATGGTGAGCCACCAGGGGGAGCAGTGAAGAGGAGCGGGATCCAGAAGAGAAAAGCCATTGATGGTCCCGCTAGGGGGTGGTACTGATAGCTTGGGAGGTAAAGGCAACCTTTGGGACTTCAGACCTAGAGAAGATGTAGGACAGACAACCGTGATCTCCAAAGGATGCAGTGAAAACAGACCTCTTCCACACTGCTTCCTCCCACAGATATCACATGCTCCCTCTTTTTCCTTCTGTAGGGTCCTTCTGGTCCTCGTGGTCTTCCTGGGCCCCCTGGCGCACCTGTAAGTATTCAGAGATCTTCATGTATCACCTCGGGCATGGGGGAGGGGAGTGCTGAGGAGAAAGACTGGGGTGAGGGAGGGGCTGGTAGACATCTCTTGTGAGAGGAACACAGCCTGGCAGGACTCTGCTGTTCTGAGTCTACCCTTCTCTCGTTCTCCAGGGTCCTCAGGGTTTCCAAGGCCCTCCTGGTGAACCCGGCGAGCCTGGAGCTTCAGTAAGTTAGTCCTCCAAACTGACACACCCCCCTCTCCACAAATTCTCACTTACACTGAGTGAGCGGTGACCTGCCACTTCCCATCTCCAGTCTTCCCCGTCTTTGTCTCTCATCTCAATGTTCTAACGGCCTCTCCTGTCTCCTCTAGGGTCCAATGGGTCCCCGTGGTCCCCCTGGTCCACCTGGCAAGAACGGAGATGATGTAAGTAGCCCCAGGGGAAGATACTATCTCATCCTGTGGGTCCTAAAATCCTCCCAGCAGCAGGGTCTCACCACTTTTGGGGGGCAATGACCAAGGGAAGAAGATAAAAGTTCTCCCTGGTTCCCAGACAGCCCTTGGCAGAGATTTTTCCACTGGTTAGAATGTTTAAGTGAGGCAGTGCCCATCACCATCCCCACCCCTACTCTCATTTCTTGAAGTAGTCCAGATTTAAGAGCTCTGGGTGATCAGCTGTGGAAATGAATACACTGTGACAGAAATTTCTTTGAAGGTAAATATCTCAAATGTCACCAGAAGTTTCAGTGTAGATCTAAATTGAGTTTCAGGTTCAAAGTTAGATTTTTGGTCCCTAAACAAACCCACCCTTTAGTAACCCCAATAAACCTGAGTCCTTCTACCATTCCTAGTATGAGCACACCATAATGGCTTTTTCTCTCTCTGCAGGGGGAAGCTGGTAAACCTGGCCGTCCTGGTGAGCGTGGACCTCCTGGGCCTCAGGTGAGCAAGTGTGAGGATGGGCAGGTCTTACTGCACTAGAGATGCATCTAGAAGCAATGTGCACAGAACTTTCTGACACCTTTCCAAGACCTTATTTGCTTTTCTCTCCAGGGTGCTCGGGGATTGCCTGGAACAGCTGGCCTCCCTGGAATGAAGGGACACAGAGTAAGTCTCTTTTGAGTCCATGAAGCTCCCAAAATGTCAAGTCAACATTCTAGCCGCTACCCCAAGAGGTCCTGTTGTATATCATGTTAGGTGGTGGCTACAAATGTCTCAAAGGTCATAGGTTAGACATCCAAAAGATCTTCCTTTCATGGAAAAGAAATCCCACTATAAAGAAACTGGATAGGATGATAGGTGAATTGGGGGGGGGTCTAGTCTAGCTCAGAGTCAGGAAGATGGCTGGGGTGATCTTCCAAAACTCCTCAGATCTGTGTGGGTGTCAAAGTGGCATAATACCTCCACAGGATCTCATCACTTCATTCCACTTCCCTCCCTTAGGGTTTCAGTGGTTTGGATGGTGCCAAGGGAGATGCTGGTCCTGCTGGTCCTAAGGTAAGAGACTGTCAGAAGGTCTTGTACACACACATACACACACCAACATTTCTACTATACATGAATCCTTCACTCTGTTCTCTGTCTCTAGGGAGAGCCTGGCAGTCCTGGTGAAAATGGAGTTCCTGGCCAAATGGTGAGTGTGCTAGCTTGAGGAGTGGGGGTTCCCCACGAGGGAGGGGAAGGGTGATGGATTAATGGAGGCTGAGAGAGTGTGTCTTCATCTCCCTTGACCTCTCTTGGTTTGATTATCAGGGTCCCCGAGGTCTTCCTGGTGAGAGAGGTCGCCCTGGAGCTCCTGGCCCTGCTGTAAGTACTTCCAGCCCCTTGGGGTGTCCCTGGGCTCTGAATGGGGTTCCCTGGGGACTAAGAATCATCTAGCATTCAGGAACATAATTGGGCCTCCCCTCTCTCTTGCAGGGTGCTCGTGGTAATGATGGTGCTACTGGTGCAGCTGGGCCCCCGGTAAGGATGGCCTTGACTTTGAGTTTAGGAATGGGGCAAGGTCTCAGGGTCAGCTCTTGGAGTTGACATCAGCTGTGGAAACTTAGGAGCCTCCATCTATGCCTTGTAGTTAAACCTCTGTTTTGTTTCCAGGGTCCTACTGGCCCCACCGGCCCTCCTGGCTTCCCTGGTGCAGTTGGTGCTAAGGTGAGGCCCGTTCTTTCTTTGAGCATGACTATGGCAGGCCAAGGACTGGGGGTCACTCCTGATGAGAGGAGCTGAGAGTGGCAAGAGTGAGATGCATTTCTCAACACCCTTATTCTGGGATCCCCTGCCTAGCTCTCAAGGACCTCTTCTACCCTTCTCCCAACACACACCTGACATCCAGAAGTAGAGCCTCACCCAAGTTGGTTTCTGATTTGTCCTCTCCTCCAATACAGGGTGAAGCTGGTCCCCAAGGAGCCCGAGGCTCTGAAGGTCCCCAGGGTATTCGTGGTGAGCCCGGCCCCCCTGGCCCCGCTGGTGCTGCTGGCCCTGCTGTAAGTGCCCGGCTACTGTGCTCTGTGCTACTCGCCAGCTTCAGAGTTCTTGCCTGTCACTCACTTTCCTTTCTTTGTGTGGCAGGGAAACCCCGGTGCTGATGGACAACCTGGTGCTAAAGGTGCTAATGTAAGTCACTTCCTGTCTTCCTCCCATGTCCACCTGCTACCTGCCCCATGCCCCCCCTCTCAGGACTAAAATGTCTGTCCTGCCTCCTGCAGGGTGCTCCTGGTATTGCTGGTGCTCCTGGCTTCCCTGGTGCTCGAGGTCCCTCTGGACCCCAGGGTCCCAGCGGCGCTCCAGGTCCCAAGGGTAACAGTGTAAGTACAAAACCCTCCGTTTCTACCCAACTCATACACTAGCTCCAGTGCGCCCCTTGTGGCGGAAGCATACATTTGCGAAGCAACTCTGATCTCATTCTCTTCTGCTCCCCCCGACCCAGGGTGAACCTGGTGCTCCCGGCAACAAAGGAGACACTGGAGCCAAAGGAGATCCTGTAAGTTCCACATCACCCCTCCTTCTCCTCAGTCCCTGGGCCCTGGGAGCCTCTTAAGGGAGACAAAGGGGAAGAAGGGAGCCCCTGCCCCGTACCCAGGAGCCCAGTTGCCAGAGTTCAGCTTCATAGGCTCCAGGGCTGTGTCCCCTCACCAAGGCCACTCACTCTTTCTCTGCCCTCTCCAGGGCCCTGCTGGTGTTCAAGGTCCCCCTGGCCCTGCTGGGGAAGAAGGAAAACGAGGAGCCCGTGGTGAGCCTGGACCTACTGGCCTTCCTGGACCACCTGGCGAGCGTGTAAGTCCCCCGTGCCTCTCCGCGCCCCCAATGCTTGCCCAGTGCTTGGGGTGGTGATTAAGCTCAGCAACTTTTTCTTTTCTTCCTTTAGGGTGGACCTGGTAGCCGAGGTTTCCCTGGTGCTGATGGTGTTGCTGGTCCCAAGGTAACCTCTCTTCCTAGCAGAGAAATTGACCCTCAGCTGCTTGATATCACCTACCCCTGAGAGAACTAGCCAAGCATCCCCACACTCATGCCCTCAACAATGGTCCTTGATACCTGCGCCCATATTTGTGTCTCTCTCCTCCTCCTCACATTTGGCTTCTCAACGGATGCCCTTCGAAGTCCTGTGCCTTCTCCCAGCATAAAGAATGCTAACCCATGGTAATGAGGCCAAGGGTGTGGCCCTGATGTGCTTGTGGCATCTCTTCACTTAGGGTCCTGCTGGTGAACGTGGTCCTCCTGGGCCTGCTGGTCCTAAAGGTTCTCCTGGTGAAGCTGGTCGTCCTGGTGAAGCTGGTCTCCCTGGTGCCAAGGTGAGAGCCAAGACCCTCTGTCCTATGTGAAATTGGGACAGCCTACAGCTTGTACTCCAGACCCCCTCACTACCCCTCCCCCTACCGTCATTCATGCTTCTGCCTCTCCCTAGGGTCTCACTGGCAGCCCTGGCAGCCCTGGTCCTGATGGAAAAACTGGCCCCCCTGTAAGTATGCTTCCTCTCTTGCTCACCATTCCTACCCTCTCTGTGTGCATAACTTAGTCCTTACCACCATTCTGCTGCCTCTCACCTTCAGGGTCCCGCTGGTCAAGATGGTCGCCCTGGACCTGCAGGTCCTCCTGGAGCCCGGGGTCAGGCTGGTGTGATGGGATTCCCTGGACCTAAGGGTACCGCTGTGAGTATTCCGTGAGGAGCAATGCAGAACTAGGGACAGGCATTCTAACGCCACTGACTTGCACATGACCTCAGTCCCCTTTAATGACCCTCCCTGAATGCATTTGGTAAAATAAGGGACTCTCTTGGCCCAGTGATCATTGCTTTGTCCCTGATAAGTATGGCTGCTGGGCAAGCCTCCCTCAACACACAGATAAGATGGGCCTTCTGTCTGATGGTCACTCCCAAGTTTGGTAGGGAGAGGAGAACCCTGAGGAGCTAGTAGCCATTAGCAGTCACACACATTAGGTGATTGTCAGAAAAAAGAAAGGGGAGAAAGTGGCCAGGAATAAGCCTCTGGCAACATCTGCTTTGGGAGCAGGCAGAGAGGCCAAGCATTGGAGGCCAGCAAGGCCTTCCCTAGAGGCTCCAGCCTTCTTGAACAAAAAGTCCCCCAGGAACACTCACTGTAAGGAGGGGTCCTCTACTGTAATTAAATGAGCCTTGTGCTGTGACCCTCAATCCTGCTTCCCTTTCTACACAGGGAGAACCCGGAAAGCCTGGAGAGCGAGGTGTTCCCGGACCCCCTGGCGCTGTTGTAAGTATCTCTTTAGAATCTCTGTCACCTTTCTGTCCTCATCTGTGACACCTACCATCCTCAGTGTGGACTGTGAAAACATCAGAAGCTACTTATGGGCTCTGCTCTGTCCTGGAGGTCCAGATGCTGCCGCCATCTACTTCCCCACACTGAATCTGTCACCTTCTCCTCATAGGGTCCTGCTGGCAAAGACGGAGAAGCTGGAGCTCAGGGAGCCCCTGGCCCTGCTGTAAGTGTCCCGGTCTGGGAGACCTGGAGAGGGGGGCTGGGGGTTCTATCTCCCTTCTCCTTGGACTAGTCCTGACCACAGCCTCTGCTCTGTGACAGGGTCCCGCTGGTGAGCGAGGTGAACAAGGCCCTGCTGGCTCCCCTGGATTCCAGGTAAGGTCTGGTGACACGTTTGTGAGGGAGTGCAGAATGTTTGTCTGTTAACTCTTACATATTCTAAACCTCCTCCTCCCCCCATCTCCCACCTCACAGGGTCTCCCCGGCCCTGCTGGCCCTCCTGGTGAAGCAGGCAAACCAGGTGAACAGGTAAGAGGTAGCAGCTGGCCAGAGGCATGCAGCAAATAAAAAAGAAACAGAGCACTCACTGTCCCTAGGAAAACAGCACCTTGAGGGATATAGGCTAGACACGGGAATAACAGTGGTTGTACACAAAAGATTAAGGGACCCACACATTACCTGGAAGTGACCGTGTGATCTTTATCCAAACCCCAGAACAACTGACTTTACCTCAAGCCTTCCTATTGCAAGGAGAAATTTCAACTCTTAGTTGAGAAAGTGTTCATCTCTAAACATGGGGCCCAAGGACTAGCTCCCAGAAAGAGGGGCAGAGCTATCTCAAGGGCAGTTTGGGCTCACTGTTTTCCTCCTTCTCACCCTCAGGGTGTTCCTGGAGACCTTGGTGCCCCTGGACCCTCTGGAGCAAGAGTAAGTAGATCCTCTCATGACTTCCTTTACAATGTCCTGAGCTTGGCCCTGATGGAGCAGCCATCATGTATCCTCTCCTCCATTTGTAGGGCGAGAGAGGTTTCCCTGGAGAGCGTGGTGTACAAGGTCCCCCAGGTCCTGCTGGTCCCCGTGGAAACAACGGTGCTCCCGGAAATGACGGCGCCAAGGTGAGGACATCCTGGAAAGGGCATGATGGCTATGACCCAAACCTTAGAGGGGATGGCTATGACCCAAACCTTAGAGGGGATGGCTATGACCTAAACCTTAAAGGTGTGGAGGGTTGGGGCACACTCAAACCTTAGAGGTGTGGAGGGTTGGGGCACACTCAAACCTTAGAGGTGTGGAGGGTTGGGGGACACCCAAACCATAGAGGTGTGGAGGGTTGGGGGACACCCAAACCATAGAGGTGTGGAGGGTTGGGGGACCAGACCAGAGTGGGGAGCCCATGGGACTCAAGGTTGGGTCTCTGAGCTTGTCCTTGTAGCTGGAACCTTGACCTTGGATCCACACATAGGAGATCCTAAGTGTACTTGGAACTCTGTTTCACTCACCTTCTCATTTACTAAACAGGGTGATACTGGTGCCCCCGGAGCTCCTGGTAGCCAGGGTGCTCCTGGTCTTCAGGGAATGCCTGGTGAACGTGGTGCAGCTGGACTTCCAGGTCCTAAGGGTGACAGAGTAAGTCAACCTTCCCCTTCCATGGGCCCTTGATGTTCTCACCTGTCTTCTTGTTTTGCTGGGCAGTCTTATACCTGTGACACCCCTTCTCCTGATGTGTTGCCATGGTGATGAGTTTGGGCCATCTCCCTGATAGAGACTCCTTTATTTATCACTCTGTAGAACTCAGGGTCCTCTTAACCTAGGTTCTACCTGAATCCCCAAGTAGGCCACCTTTTTCCATGAAAGGATCTTGTGTCCTTGGCACGGGGCCTGAGAAACATCTGCAGAATGCTGTAGTTCAACTCCTCATCCCACACTGGAAGTCTGACGTTTCCCTGTCTTTAGGGTGATGCTGGTCCCAAAGGTGCTGATGGTTCACCTGGCAAAGATGGCGTCCGTGGTATGACTGGCCCCATTGGTCCTCCTGGCCCTGCTGGTGCCCCTGGAGACAAGGTGAGTGGATGTCCTGTCACCTTATTTCCTAACACATAGCTTCTTCAGCAAGCCACAGAAGGCAGGCTCAGTGACCCAGGAAGCTCAAGGGACCAGCAGGGAGGAGAACTACTACTGGTTCATCTTCCAGGAGAGTTTAGAATTCTTGTCTCTCCCTCATAGGGTGAAACTGGTCCCAGTGGTCCTGCTGGCCCCACCGGAGCCCGAGGTGCCCCCGTAAGTACAGAGGACCCCTGATAAGATCTGTTTATCCTTTCTCTACCACCTGCTTTCTGACCCCCCAACCTGCTGCCACTGTCACCTCTGTCTCTTTACCCCATCGATTTCTCTCCTTCCCAGTGTTAAGGTATCTCTCCAAAGTCATCATCTTCTTCATCTTCTAGGGCGACCGTGGTGAGCCTGGCCCCCCTGGCCCTGCTGGTTTCGCTGGCCCCCCTGTGAGTACCAAGATCTTCTTTATCTCTTGTCACCAGCTGAGACATGAGGCATGGGACCTTGGGTGATGGAATGAGGACAGAAGTGTTACCCTGAGTCAGGGGAGAAGGGTGGAGAGGGTTGTCTCCAAGTGTCTCTACAACTCCAAGTTTCTAGCTGTGGACCCCTCCTCCAGTCCAGAGGCCCTCTGCTCCTAGACTGCCTCATTCACCCCCCCCCCCATTCTCTGTTCCTCCTCTTACCCAGGGTGCTGATGGCCAACCTGGTGCTAAAGGCGAACCTGGTGAAACTGGTACTAAAGGTGATGCTGGTCCTCCTGGCCCTGCTGGACCTGCTGGACCCCCTGGCCCCATTGTGAGTATCTCATCCTCTACAATTCAAGCTTTTGGTAGCCTTAGACTTAGGGATAACCTGGATCTCATACTCCTACACTCTCTTACAGGGCAACGTTGGTGCTCCTGGACCCAAAGGTGCTCGTGGCTCTGCTGGCCCTCCTGTGAGTACTGTCCACATCTCTGTAGAGTCACTCCAAGGCCAGAGATAGAAGGGGATCGGGCCAGGTAAGCTGACTGTTCACCTCTGACCACCCTAACCTTCTCTCCTGCCAGGGTGCTACTGGTTTCCCTGGTGCTGCTGGCCGCGTCGGTCCTCCTGGTCCCTCTGTGAGTATCTGTGATTTGGGATTGGGACAGCCGGCGCTGCCAGAACAGTAGGCCTGGCTGGGGCAAACAACAGAGATGCTTTGGAAGCCTGGACTCTGACAGTCCCTCCTCTACCCATCTAGGGAAATGCTGGACCCCCTGGCCCTCCCGGTCCTGTTGGCAAAGAAGGAGGCAAAGGTCCCCGTGGTGAGACTGGTCCCGCTGGACGTCCTGGTGAAGTTGGTCCCCCAGGTCCCCCTGGCCCTGCTGGAGAGAAAGGAGCCCCTGGTGCTGATGGGCCTGCTGTAAGTGTTAGCTTTGTCTCTGTAGCTCTGGAGAGATGTAGAGTTGTGGATGCTCTCAGAGACATTGTGAGTCCTTTCTCATACCTGTCTGCCTCCTATAGGGTTCTCCTGGTACCCCTGGACCTCAGGGTATTGCTGGACAGCGTGGTGTGGTTGGTCTTCCTGGCCAGAGAGGAGAAAGAGGTTTCCCTGGTCTTCCTGGCCCCTCTGTGAGTATTCCTTCATTTTGGGGTCTCCAAGGCAAATCATCCTAGGACTTGGAAAGGGGCGGGGTAACAGTGGTGGAAACAAATACTATAGAAACCCCCACATCTGGCCTCCAGCCTTACTCCTCTCTCTCCCCTTCTTCTTTAGGGAGAACCTGGCAAACAAGGTCCTTCTGGACCAAATGGTGAACGTGGTCCCCCTGGCCCCATGGGCCCCCCTGGATTGGCTGGCCCCCCTGGTGAATCTGGACGTGAGGTGAGCAGCCTCTATTCCCTAGACAGCGCCTGTGCAGGGCCACTAGGGCTGTATGTGACCTCTTTCCTGGGATGGGCTCTCACATCTCCCCACTCTCTCTGCAGGGATCCCCCGGTGCTGAAGGTTCCCCTGGCAGAGATGGTTCTCCTGGCCCCAAGGTAAGATCAGACACTAGGGATGGACTCTGGTTTGCCCAGGCCCCTCTCCAGCGTGGGAAACTCCATCTGATGCTGACCCCGTGATTTCTACTTTCTGCTCCCAGGGTGACCGTGGTGAGACTGGCCCCGCTGGCCCCCCTGGTGCCCCCGGTGCTCCCGGTGCTCCTGGTCCTGTTGGTCCTGCTGGCAAGAGTGGCGATCGTGGTGAGACTGTAAGTAACTGGATCTCCATTTCAGGCTTGCCCAAAGTCCTAGGAACGGATTGAATTACCTTATCCAGCTTCAGGAGAAGAGGGTGTCTTGGGATATGTCTGGGCCCTTGGCCTCCCTGAAAAACATGAGCCATAGCTTGACTCTGAGACCCTTCTAGACAGAACTCCATCTCCCCCCAGGCATGGGCCTTGTCTCAGCTCATCACATGAAGCCTGGCTCTGGACAGGCTTTAACTAGGAGTCAGGAGAGGTGGTCACCGCACGAGGGACATGGGCTAGGAATGATCTGGCCATGGGGAAGGCTCATTCTGCAGCCCCAGCCTTGGCCCCCCTCAGTTGGGATCTAACATACTGTTTTCTCCCCCAGGGTCCTGCTGGTCCTGCTGGTCCCATTGGCCCTGCTGGTGCCCGTGGTCCTGCTGTAAGTGTCCCATGCCAATTTCATGTCCTGTGAACACTGAGGCCCAGAAGGAAACAGCATCCTACATGACACCAGAAGAACTTTCATCTAACAGCCTGTTTCCTCCTGTCTTTTAGGGACCCCAAGGTCCCCGTGGTGACAAGGGTGAGACAGGCGAACAGGGAGACAGAGGCATCAAGGGTCACCGTGGCTTCTCCGGTCTCCAGGGTCCTCCTGGCTCTCCTGTGAGTCTGCCTCAGTTTCCCCGGGCGCTGGCTGCTGTCAGGCCTTCCTCTCCATCTCCCAGTACTGACAGCCTTGAGGAGGAGAAACCCTTGCGTAGTTCCTACTCTAGACAGACATTCTCATTCTTTCCTAGTGAGTGGGAGGGGCAGAAGATTTCTAGGCATTTCTAACAGAGGGAGGGGTGCCCAGAGAGGGATTATGGGAGCGGTCTTAGCATGCAGACAACTTGGAGATAGATTTCTAGAACAAGGGGGCATGTTACCCCCACTGTCCCTGAACTGCTTTTCTCTGTCCTTTAGGGCTCTCCTGGTGAACAAGGTCCCTCTGGAGCTTCTGGTCCTGCAGGTCCCCGGGTAAGTTGCACCTCCCATGACTTCTTCCTGGTTCCCCCGTCTCAGTTACCCTGAGGACCCCTGGTTACCTTCAGGCATCTCTCTGTTCTGTAGAGAAGAGTTCAGAGACCAGAAAGGAGGTGGGGAGAAAAAAAAATCTTGGTTTTTATACAGCCTTTGGCCTTCCAATCCTAGCTCCTTCCAGGGCAGCCATAGTAACTGGCTGAGGATAGCCATTAAGGCACAAGTGGAAACTCAGTAGAGCCAGAAGTGAGGAGGATGCTTCTTAGCCAGAGCTGGGGCTGCCTTGGCTTTCTGGTTAACTTTACCCAATCATCTCTCTACCACCAGGGTCCCCCTGGCTCTGCCGGTGCTCCTGGCAAAGATGGACTCAACGGTCTCCCTGGTCCCATTGGTCCTCCTGGTCCTCGAGGTCGCACTGGTGATAGCGGTCCTGCTGTAAGTAGCCCCACATCCTCTGCCTCATGGACCTCCAAAAACACTCGGATACCAGTAAACCTTGACCTCCTCTCTTTGTACAGGGTCCCCCTGGCCCTCCTGGACCTCCTGGCCCTCCTGGTCCTCCCAGTGGTGGTTACGACTTCAGCTTCCTGCCTCAACCACCTCAAGAGAAGGCTCATGATGGTGGCCGATACTACCGGGCTGATGATGCTAATGTAGTCCGTGACCGTGACCTTGAGGTGGACACCACCCTCAAGAGCCTGAGCCAGCAGATTGAGAATATCCGAAGCCCTGAAGGCAGCCGAAAGAACCCTGCCCGCACATGCCGTGACCTCAAGATGTGCCACCCTGACTGGAAGAGCGGTATGAACTGACCCTCTCCCCCGCCCTCCCCCACCCTCCCCCTCCCTCCATGCCACTTCCCCCCATGCATTTATGCATCCCACTTTCCATACGGTACTGGCTGCCTGCTTCTATTCTGACTCCACATTGCCCTGCTCACTTCAGGAGAGTACTGGATTGACCCTAACCAAGGCTGCAACCTGGATGCCATCAAGGTCTTCTGCAATATGGAGACAGGTCAGACCTGTGTGTTCCCCACTCAGCCCTCTGTGCCTCGGAAGAACTGGTACAACAGCCCGAACCCCAAGGAAAAGAAGCATGTCTGGTTTGGCGAGAGTATGGCAGATGGATTCCAGGTACATGATGAACTGAACCCTAGAGCCACTTTGCAGAAGACAGGCTAGCCTCGTGCTCAGAAGGCAGAGGAAGTCCTGGAGGGGATTTAATATTGGTCTAGGAGACGGGAGTCCTGGGTCCTTGGGTGTCCATGGACAAGTGATGCTCCTCTTTTTAACTTGAGATAAAAGATTTTAGCAGATCTTAAGCAGGAAGGCCAGGGACTAGAAATTCCACGTGGTCACTCATTCTCTATTCTCTGGCCCATGCAGTTTGAGTATGGAAGCGAAGGCTCCGATCCTGCTGATGTTGCCATCCAGCTGACCTTCCTGCGTCTGATGTCCACCGAGGCCTCCCAAAACATCACCTACCACTGCAAGAACAGCGTGGCCTACATGGACCAACAGACTGGTAACCTCAAGAAGTCTCTGCTTCTCCAGGGTTCCAACGAGATTGAGCTCCGGGGCGAGGGCAACAGTCGATTCACCTACAGCACCCTCGTTGATGGCTGCACGGTGAGTTTGTCCCCCAGACTGGGCCTAGCTCACCTGTTTGGGCTTCTGCTTCAGCCTTTTGCCAGATCAGAATGACCCTCAGTCCATCAATGCCCTTGGTAATGACCCTCTCCCATTGTCTTCATTCACTCCAGAGTCACACCGGAACTTGGGGCAAGACAATCATTGAATACAAAACCATCAAGACCTCCCGCCTGCCCATCATTGATGTGGCTCCCTTGGACATTGGTGCCCCAGACCAGGAATTCGGATTTGACATTGGCCCAGCCTGCTTCGTGTAAACTCCCTCCACCCCAATCTGGTTCCCTCCCACCCAGCCCACTTTTTCCCAAACCTGGAAACAGACGAACAACCCAAACTGAATTTCCCCAAAAGCCAAAAAATGGGAGACAATTTCACATGGACTTTGGAAAACATTTTTTTTTTCCTTTGCATTCATCTCTCAAACTTAGTTTTTATCTTTGACCAAATGAACTTGACCAAAAACTAAAAGTGCATCCAACCTTACCAAAAAGGAAAAAAAAAAAAAGAATAAATAAATAACTTTTTAAAAAAGGAAGCTTGGTCCACTTGCTTGAAGACCTATGTGGGTATAAGTCCCTTTCTGCCCGCTGGGCTTATGATACCCCAAATGCTGCCTTTTCTGCTACCTTCTCCACCCCTCTTGGGGCCTCTCCTCCATTGCTCCCCAAATTTAAGTCTCCCCCAAAGACACAGGAAATAACGCATTGTCTGCCCAGCAACCAAAGGCAATGCTGAAACATCCCACCGGCCCCTAAACTCCCTACCTACTTCCCCACTCAGCACCCCCAAACCCTGCCAGGACATGAGGTTCTTGGACTTTTGAAGGAGCCTAACCATCTGGCATCTCCATGGCCTCTTCAACACACCCCACTTTGTTTTCGAGGGCCAGCTGTGATGGGGGAGCCGCCTGCCCCTCAGGGCAGGAGCGGGGGTTTGGAGCCAGGCAGGGTCACAGCAGACTGGAATCATCGGACACGTGTGTGCAGGCTGGGTGGGAGAGACTGTTCTGTTCCTTGTGTAACTGTGTTGCTGAAGACTACCTCGTTCTTGTCTTAGTGTGTCACCGGGGCAACTGTGTGGGGGCGGGATGGGGGTAGGGTGGCAGCGCGCCCAGTTTGGTATCAAAGGTGCTACATCTCTGTGAAGGGGTGGGGTGGGAAGGAATCTCTGGTGCTATAGAAGTTGAGATGCTCCCTCGGCCAGCAAATGTTCCTTTTGTTCAAAGTCTCTTTTTTTATTCTTTTTTTTTTTTTCCCCCCTTAATGGATAGGTACTCATGTGAATTTTTTTTTTTTTTTCCTGACGGTGCTATTTAACAGGAGAGGAGAGGGTGCCAGCCCCGGGCCTGCTCACTCTTTACCTCTCTCCATTCTTCCCGTTCCTGGGCCTATCGCAATCTGACCTCTCTCTTCTAAAACCCTCCCCTCTTACAGCTGCATCCTACCTTCAGCCTCTCACCTACTCTGTCCTGCATCCGGGTTTCAGGGCACCACTTTTCAAAGCACAAAGCAGTTTACCCCTGGAGTGGGAGGAAACAAGAGATTCTGTACCTATTTTGTATGTGTATAATAATTTGAGATGTTTTTAATTATTTTGGATTGCTGGAATAAAGCATGTGGAAATGACCCAACACATATGCAGTGGCCTCTGAATTTTCTTCCCAGGACTTGGCTGGGGTGGGGGGGGGCGGGATTGTTCGAGGAAAGGGCTCTGGGGCCGGTGGACTTGGCTTTTATTCCCGCCCTCCCTCTCCTGTTCCTCATCCAAATGCTACCACCTTCCTGCTGCGTTTCCTGTACCTTAGACCTTTCTCTTGCCTTGTTCTTTTCTCTCCTTCAGCCCTGCCCCTCTTCACATTTCCAAGAGCTCATCTTCACCACAGTTCCATACAGGATGCACAGAATCATGTGCATACTCATGGACACTTGGAATCATTGGTCACCCATCAGTCATCACTTCACTGTGGGCCTGAGGCCTGGGCAAGAGCTGTTTATGGGTCCTGAGGCTCATGGGTTCTCAAAGGAACCCAAGGGGGAGGGGACAGGGACTGAGCAATGAGGTCTCCGAGCCTCTTTACTAGGTTTCTTCATGGTCAAACATGGAGGGATATCGGGCCTCTACCTCCTTCTTGCCCAGAGAAACAAGCAGTCTGTACAGAAGGGGCCTGAACAGGGAGGGGGTCGTGGGGGGGGGTTGAGAGAAGGGGCAGGAGGGGGGAGGAGTGGTGAGTATGGGGGAAATTATTTTTTAATTTAAAAAGAAAAGAAAAAAAAATCTTGATGGATGGAAACATCTCCCAGAAAGAGGGGGTGGGGGGCCCAGGGCTGCTGAGCCTGGAATGCCAAGGGAAAGAATGCTGGCATTCACTCATCGCTCTCTCTAGAGGAAGGTGACCCAGCCCTCAGGGGCATTGCCTGGGGCTCTAAGAGAGCCGTGGTTAAGGAACTTGCAGTGTGAGCCCCACAGCACAGAGGTTCAAGGTCCCTGATGGTCTTTAGCAAGCCCAGATGCATGCTGGCTCAGCACAGGTGACCTGTGGAGACATTGCTCCCTCCTTCTAGCCAACTTCTTCCTTTTATCTCTACACCTGTGCCTCTCTCTCCTCCTCCTCCTCCCTCCCCTTGCATCCCCCACAACCTGAGAACCCGAGGCCCCTGAGGGGTGCTAACAGTTTGTTCCCTGGAGGCAAAGGTATAGTGGGAGGGCTGAGAATCCAGCAGGCAGAAGTCTGGGGCGAACCAGAAACTAGAGATAATGTCATAGGTGACAGCTGTCCCCTTTCACCCAAGAAGTCAGGTCCCAAATTTGAAAAGGAGAATCCCATCCTCCTCCCTTTCTTGTGCTACCAGAGAGATGGACGAGTCTGCAGAGGCCAGCCACTGATTACATTAATATTGTCACTGAGTATTCATGACTATTAATTATGACTTTTAATAATTCATCATTCACACTTTACATGAAGACAATGTAAAAAGGGAACTTATCTGGAGAGGAAAAGAAGTTAGGAAATATAAATGAAGGTTTATCCATACACAAATTATTCAGAATTGTGTGGCACTGATAAATCTACTGACTGGAAAAACCTGTCTTCCTAGGTAACCCCTATGTCTCAGGTCTTGGGACTCTTTCTGCTAGACCCTATCTCCCTCCACCCCCACGGGGATCCATCTTTCTGAACTCAGCATCCGAGTCCTACCTGGTTGCTACTCAACTGTCTAAGCTTATTGTCCTCTCTATGACTTTACTCCTGTTGTATCAGCCAAAAGAGGTGACTGCAATTTCTACACATATACCTCACTTCTCATTTTATTTTCCTTCCGATCCCTGGCATAATATCTCTTCTTTCTACATGACTTAATCCCTCATCCCGCCAAGGTCAGGTTTAAATATTTCCTTTCTCCTCTTCTTTACCAAGCCCAGGCTGACCTCAACCCTCTGAGGTCCTAACATTGTCAGCCCTTTACCCAGACATTATTGTCATGCTCCTGGGGTCATGGTGCACCACCCTTCCCAGTGCAGAGTTCAGATGATGTTGTGCAGAGATGGGCACAGTCTCCATATGCACCAGGAAGAGACAAATCAGTGAGGCAGAGGTCTTCCCTTAGATGTGAGTGCAGAGCTGTGAGAATGTGTGGGCACCTGTAAAAGGAAAAACTAGCTAGGTAGGGGGAGCAAATAGCAACCTCCCGACATGAAGGGCAGTTGAGTACACGCGACTCACGCAATGAAGAAATTCAATTCTTACATTTACTACTACAGTCATTTTTAATAAGTACAAATGGGCTAATGAACAGAGCTCTAGCCAAAGGAGTAACTAATGCCTCTCTCTATGCACACGCAAATCTATGTGTGAGTCTGTGCGCATGCACACACATACACACACACACACACACACACACACACACACACACACACACACACGTCTATCTGTGGACATGTACATCACCTTGTATCAGACCTTGTCATGTGGTGTGGACTGGTGTGTGGTTTCAGTGTGTGTACAGAAATAGGAGAGCAGGGGGACAAAGAGATCATTGTATCACACTCCCAACCCAAGCCTTCCTTTCTGCTGACATCACAGCTGCCTTAAATACAGATGCCAGACCCTGTTCCCAAGACCCTGAGTGTCCCCTGTGTGGTAACACAGCACCTGCTCCGGCTCTGCTCTACCATATCCACCTCTGTTTATATGGGGAGGACAAGTCTCCTAGCTGATATTTCAGACAAATCCAAATTGGAAAAAGTCAGAGGAGGAAAAGGCTTCATTTTGATATTTCACTTCTGTTGCTGTTTTGGAATCCTGGTCTCTTTGGGGAGGGACCTGACCCTGTCTGTCTCCTGGAAGGATTTGCTGTAACCTAAAAATGGTGGGTTTTTCTTCCTTGTTTCAGCCTCTTAGTCTTATTTCTAGCTGTTTCCAAGATGTCCATAGACAGAGCTGCATGGGGATGAAGGGGAAAGACTGAGCCCTGAGTGTGAGGGAGGATGAGGGGAGTGCGGAGAACCGGATGTCAGTAGGAAAATGGGAGGCACTTACAGAGAGCCACAGGAAGCCTGGGTGACAGCATGAAGGAATAAATGGGAATCTGAGTGACCCTGTGTGGTGTCTCAGTGACAGTCTGAGTGGATGAGAATGTGTGTCTTTCTGTGCCCAGTTACCTATAACCAAAGGTATCCATGTCTGCAGCCCCCCCCCGCCCCCCGCTTGTTGTGGTGTAGAAGGTAGAACATATTGTGTCTCACAAGCTTAACAGTGAGGGGTGATGAATTAGGGATGAGCTGGGAGACATTTGGGAAAATCAGGAAGGGCTGGGTGTGGAAGGAAACAAGAAATGCCAAAGTCCTGTGCCAGGAAGACTTCTCAGAGCTAGGGAGAGGCCGTTAGTGTGTCCCTCCTGAGTGTGTGCTCCAAAGGGCATTTGCATGGAGGAGGCGGGATCTGGGGAGAGGACCGTCTTTCTGGGAGGGTGATTGGTCCTTATGCACATGGAGAGTTCAACTCTTTGCAGAGAATGTGCAAAGCCTGGCAGGGAGGGAAGTGAATTGGTACCCAAGGGAGCTGGACCACCTGTGGGTCTCTCTGCCTGAGATGATGGGAGGAACGGAGGGAAAGAAAAAGAAAGGCAGAGAAAAGGAAGATGTGAGGTGTGAGAGGGACCGAAGCTGCTTCAGAGCACAGTGGCTATATTCTCATGTCGGAAGACATCTGGTTGCTGTGTGGCAAACCTCCATCTTGGGGGCAGGGACACCAGCAGACAGTGAGCAGCAAGGGCAAGGAAGAAACAAATACCTGGGTCTGGGTGGATCTGGAAGGACATGAAACCCCCATAAGGTCAGAATGCAGGGCAAGGAAAATGGCTGAGCACGTCAAGGGACCTGGTGCCAAGTATGGCAACCTGAGTTGGACCCCCAGGAGCATTATGATGGAAAGAAAGAACTGACTTACGAGTTTTCTTCCAATTCCTCCCCCACACACATGCTGTGGATCCCACATCCCATACACACGCGCGCACGTGTGTGTGTGTGTGTGTGTGTGTGTGTGTGTGTGTGTGTGTGTGTGATGTTAAAAAGCAGATTGTGGGCTACTTATATATTTTTCATTTTCTAGCATCCATGCTTAAAAAGGAAGGGAGATGAGATAGGGCTGTACCTCAGTTGGTAGAGTGATTTCTAGCATGCTCAATGCTCTGGGTTCACGTAAGAGACGGAGACAGAATGAAAAGCTCCAAGGCATCCTATCTAGTTCAAAGCCTCTGTTATATGAGATCCCATGTCAAAAAAAAAAAAAAAAAAGTGAAACTAGTTTCATATCTTATTTAATCTAATACAACCCCAAATACCATGAACTAGGCATGTTTCCGGTGTTCACATGCAAACAGCAGCACCATTGCCTCAAGGAGTGTGAACTTTATCATTCACCTCTATTCAGAAGAAAAAAACAAAACTTCCTGAGGTATTGGTGGAAGTAAAGCCCATCAATCCAGATCTGACGGGTGGGAGAGACCCACACAACTCTGTCTGACATGGAGAGGATGCTATAATAATGCTCTGTATCTAGGAAGTATCTGCAAGCCTGTCCTCATGGGTTCTCACCCCAGTCCTGAAGTAAGGATTGACTCCTTTTATGAGCAAACTAGCTGTTGATGCAGCTATGGTATGCTTAGACTCTGTCTGGGGAGGTGTGGCCTGATGTAGGCGGTGCCCTGTATTCAAGGGTCTGGACGATGTGGTGAGGAAATGTCTGGAGGCTCCATGTGCAGTCTGTATTTAGAGTGAAGGTACAGGCTTCCCATCAGGCCACAAAGCAAGGCCATCTACAGTACTAGAAGTCGGGTGGAGCCGAGTGTAGAGTGAATGGGAGTGGGGAGTGGAGCCTGTTGCTACCTTTTTTTTTTTTTTTTAATCAGGGTTGCTGGAAGTGGTCCTGGCTGCAGTACAGTCTCTTAGTCTTCCAGGCTGCTGCCTAGGAAGCAGAGTGGTGCTATGTCTACACCCTCCTATGCTCCTAGTCAGCTGGGCATCCCCATGTGCCCAGGCAGGGCTCAGTGTCCTTGGTAGTCACGCCATCCTCCCGGCTACTTGTCTGGGCCACTTCCTTTCAGGAAGGCAGCCAGGCAGGCTCCTTGTGCTCTTTGGAACTGAGCTGGGAGGAAGAGACTGCCAAGACCCCAAGGCACAAGGCCAGGAAGTGGAGGGAGGGAGAGAGGGAGGGGAAAAAAGGAGGGAGGGAGAGGAGCTGACTCTAACTCTCGTACCCTTGAGCAGCCCAGGAAGGCCATGCAGGAGATCAGACAGAAGTGAGAGGAAAGCCAGAAGCCCCCACCTTAAAGGCACAGGGACCCAGGGAAAGCCAGACTAAGCTCTAGGACCACTACACTGAGCTGCCATCTGAGCTGGAGCTGTGCCTCTCCATCAGCTGAAGAACCTCCAGGAAAAAAAGGAAACAGCCAATGAGAAGCCAGAGGCATTTATTTGTTCTGCAAAGAACCATTTGATCATCCCTCCAGCCTTTATTCACTGAGTACATATACTGTGCTAGTATACACACTGGTCCACTCCAGTTACAGCAACCTGGGAACATAATTCCAGGCCAGTGCAGCCAGCCAAACACACTAGAGCTCATGGGGCAGAAACCATACAGGCAACACTCAGCTTAGGGAACATTCCAGAATGTTCTAGAGTGTGGGATGGTCAGTCCATAACACCTCCCAACAGCTCCATTCTGAGATCAGCTTTTCCCCAAGCACAGAAAGTCCTATAGGGAAATGTGGCAAGTGTCCCGAAACACTGTGCACACTGAAGATCCTGCAGGGGACCATGGCAGGTGTCAATCAGATCTCTAGGTAAAGACCTAGATTCCCTGTTTTTTCAAACTCCTCAGCTCCACAGAAGGCAGTGTGTGGGCAGACAGGGCTTGCTCTGTGACATTGGGCAAATCTCTTACACTCCACAGGCTTGAGTCTCCTGGTCTAGAAAGTGAGGTTAATAATCCAGTCAAACTTTATGATTGCATCCAGTGAATTTGAGTAGAGTAAAATTGGAAGTGTCCAAAGGAGGCGTGTTGGCAGCCTCTGGGGAGTCTCAGAAGGAGCACAGAGGCAGTAGCAACCTACTGAAAAGTGGCACGGGAAGCAATAGATGAACAGAGCAGCGGGTATTTATTCTTAGGGTCAGCACCCTCACCCCTCCCTAGCCCATCCATCTGCCTGTCTTGAGCAGGAGGTCCAAGGAGGCTAGGTGGGTGTGGTCACAGGTCAGCAGCTCTGAGGGAACTGGAACTGGACAAAAGGTCATAGGAGGGAAGGTTGAAGGTACCAAACTCCTGTCTTCCTTATTCTGACCCTCTGGTCCTGAGTACTTGGCAGTTGCGGGGCACAATGCCAGCTCTGATGAGTACCTGGCACATGGGGGTGGACAAGTCAATGTGATCTCTCATATCCCACTACATGCCCATGCCTTGAGATAGAGGCTCCTTTATTTTTTGGCTAGAAGATGGTACTGCCCAACCAGACTCACATCAGAGGTCTCTCAGTGCTGGTCCAGGATGAGGGGCACCTGTGCGCTGTCCACTCGAGGAGGCAACCGCTCTCCTGTGCGTACATTGAACATGGGCAAGGTGGAAAGGGGCCTGGGTACCTCCCGGCTGGCTGCCATCTGCCGAAGCTCTTCTGTATTCTCATGGATGGTACAATGGTGAACCATCTGGATGCTGGATGCAAGCAAAAGATAGTCAGTTCTTTAAACTGGTCCCTAGGGTCTAGCCTGGCACTGCCTCAGAGCCACCCTGTAGTCTGCCTCCCAGGTCAGGCCTGCGTGTGCCCGGTGATTGAGACAAGGCTCTGGGTGTAGACGGTCTAGATCTGAAGCTCTATGTTCTTGGCTTAAGCCTTTGGGTCTCCACTTCCTCCAAGTGTAAAATAGAAATAATAATAACCATCAGTGTTATGCAAAGTAAGAGATAGCTGGGAGTTTGGAATAGCGGCCGGCATACGTAACTCACAAGATGCCAGGGCAGGAGCAGACACTCACATGGACACTCATATATTTGCAGAAGCTGGTATTAGCTAGGATTTATAAGTCTAGTGCTCTGGTTTGTTTGTTTTAAGACTTAAGTAGCCTGGGCCTCAAACTCAGTATTTATTAAAATGAACTTGAACTACTGACCCTCCAGCTTCTTCCTCCCAAGTGCTAGAATCACAGGGGTGTGCCATTCTTGTAGAATATTATTTTAAGGTGTGTTACTTTTGTTTATGTTGTTTTTTTTTTTTAAATCTGTGAAGCTGTATTACCTGCCTGCCTAAAATACCTGATGGTCTAATAAAGAGCTGAACAGCCAATAGTGAGGCAGGAGAAAGGATGGGCGGGGCTGGAGGGAGAGAGGATAGAAGGAGAGATCTGGGAGAGGAGAACTAGAACAAGAGAACAGGGAGAGGAGGATGCTAGGGGCCAGCCACCCAGCCACCCAGCCTCCCAGCCACATAGTCACATAGCCACCCAGCCACCCAGCCACCCAGCCACCCAGCCACCCAGCCACACAGCCACACAGCCACACAGCCAC
>PVIH01017002.1:7544-28013 GCA_004025045.1 Sigmodon hispidus
TACAGGGATGGAAAAAAAATTCAGAGGGAAAGATGAACACAAAGAAAATATATGTGTAGCAATCTTATTTGTATTTCCACCCTTGATAAGCCATGCTTATGATTCTTATCCTCTGTATAGTTATTGTTAACTCTTCCACATTTTAAATTCTTTTTACTGTGTTTTTTTTGATAAATACAAAATAAAGAAGGAAAAAAAACACTCATTCATGATGCTCCTTTACTTACTGGAGCATAATTAATCTTCCTGTGGCCAGACCCTTAAAGAAAATAAGCAATTTCTCACCCACAACCCTACCAGAGGCCATTATTGTAGAAGTGAGGCATTGTGTCCTTTAGCTATGTTTTAGCCTTGAGCTCTTGTATACAATGAAATTTTTTTTTTAAAGTCCACCAATGAGTGAGTACATCCCCTGTTTCTCTTTCTGGGATTGTGATAACTTGCTTAGGAGGATATTCTCCGTGTCCATTCATTTGCCTGCAAATTTTAGAATATCATTTTTTCCTTACTGCAGAGTAGTACTTCATTGTGTAGTTGTAGCACAGGTTGTTAATTTATTCTTTAGTTGAAGGGACATCTAGGTTGTTTCCAGGTTCTTGCTATTATAAATAATGCTGCTATGAACATAGTTGAGCTAATGCTTTTGGGGTATGAATGTGTGTCTTCAGGGTATAAACCCAGAAGTGGTATTGCTGGATCCTTGGGGAGATTGATTTTTAGTTTTCTGAGAAACCTCCATATTGCACTCCAGAGTGGCTGAAGAGGTTTATACTTTCACCAACAATGGAGGAGTGTTCCCCTTGCTCTGCATCCTCTCCAGCATAGTCTGCCATGTGTGTTTTTAATCTTAGCTATTCTGACAAGTATAAGGTGGTATCTCAAAGTAGTTTTATTTGCCTTTCTGAGATTGCTAAAGATGTCGAAGAGCATGTTTTCCAGTGTCTTACACCTATTTGTAATTCTTCTGCTGAGAATTCTCAGTTTAGTCCTGAACCAAATTTTTCAATTAGTTTATTAAGGATTTTGGGCTCTAGTTTCTTGAGTTCTCTCTATATTAGAGAGATCAACCCACTGCCACTTGTAGGGTTGGAATTTTTTTCCCATTCTTTAGGCTATCATTTTGTCTTATTGACCATGTCCTTGGCCTTCTCAGTTTCCGGAGGTCAAACTTATCAATTGTTGTTCTTAGTGTCTGTGCTACTAGTGTTATATTTGGGAAATGGTCACCTGTTCTTACGCATTGGGGGTTTTTCCCACTTTCTTTTCTATCAAGTTCAGAGTACCTGTGTTTATCTTGAGGTCTTTTATCCACTTGGATTTGAGCTTTTTCAGGGTGATAGGTTTGGATCTGTTTGCATTTTTGTTAAAACTACCATCCACTATTTGTTGAAAATACTATCTCTCCAAATTGATCCATTTGCCTGCAAATTTTAGGAAGTTCTGTTTGTTCCTCTCCTGGGGCAGGGCTTTTATTTTTGTTTGCTTTTAGGGTTGTTTTTGTTTTTTTGTTTGTTTGTTTGTTTTTGTTTTTTTTGGGTTTTTTTGGTGTCCTATTATTTTTTTGTCCTTCATGGGTCTTGGCAGGTAACCTTTTTCATGAGTATCAGCCAAAGGAAGAAAGGAGACTTAGGCTGGCTAATGCCCAGATGAATGATGCTCCATCCCTTCCTCCCCACCCCCATGATGCCCCTCAAGAGCAGTGTTAAGGCCAGAGCAGCTGCTTTCCCCAGACTGTCCCACAGTGTGTTGTGGGTTTGCTCAGTGCCACCACTCACCTCAGCTGCTGCTTACATCAGCTCTGTCACCATAGAGGTCACCACTGAGAGGGCAGGTTCCCCAGTTTTTGGTTCCAGGACAGTTTCTATACTGGGCATCTGGTTTGCACACAGTATGGTTAGCAACTAGTGGTGGTAAGCCACTCTGATTTAGATCAATCACTAGGGTCCCCACTTTAGAAGGGGCCTCGCCTTAGAGCAATCACGTGGACACTAAGGCACATTTCGACGTCTCTTGTCTTAATGATTATTGTAGCGGGAAATCAGAATCTATGCATGTAAACTGATTGTGTCGGAGTGTTGGAGCCGAGCTGGTCATGGTCAACTGGAAAGAGCATCAGAAGAAAAGTGCCCCCACCCATGAGAGAAGGCAGAAGAGGAAGCCGGGCTCTCTCGCGGGGTTCCTGGATCTGTGGCGTGGTTAGGAAGGACCAGCCAGTTGGAAACCTTAATCTCTTTTTGTTCTCTTATTGCTTTAGCTCAAACTTCAAGTACTATATTGAATAGATAAGGGCAGAGAGGACATCCTTGTGTATTTCCTGATTTTAGTGGGATTGCTTAGAGTTTTTCTCCTCTAAGTTTGATGCTGGCTGTCAGCTTCTTGTAAATTGCATTTATTATATTTAGGTATTCTCCCTCTATTCCTGATCTCTCCAGGAATTTTATCATAAAGGAGTGTTGGATTTTGTCAAAGGCTTTTTTTAGCATGTAAGGATATGATCATGTGGTTTTGTTCCTTTAGTTTATTTATATGATTAATAACATTTACAGACTTCATATTTTAAACCAGTCCTGCATTTCTGGGATGAAGCCTACTTGTTCATGTTGTATGATATTTTTTATGTATTGTTGTATATGGTTTGCTAAAATTTTGTTGAGAATTTTAATATCAATATCCATGAGAAAAATTGGTCTGTAGTTCTCCTTCTTTGTTGTGTCTTTGAGTGGCTTGGGTATTAGGGTAATTTTGGCTTCATATCCTCCTGAGTAAGGTGTCACAATCCCAGAAAGATAAGAGTCATTAGTGGACTCTAAACAAACAAACAAACAAACAAACAAACAAGAGAAAAGCAAAGCATGCCCAAACTGCAAATTACAACCACTGAACAGCTTGGGATCAGAAACATCTTGTACTGACTCCTTGGATTCCACTCCCCCTAGAGGAACACCTGACTTAGTCTTGAGGGAGGGGGGAGAAAACTGGATCTGCCAGGAGTGGGGACTGAAGTAATTAATGTTGGGACAGTGGGACCTTGGGACAGCCTGGAGGGGGGGAATTGTGGAGAAGAGAGAATGACCTGATGTGGCGGGAGGGGGAAGGGACCTTGAATAAGAATACACAAGGAAAAAAAAGAATTTTATTTTAAAGTAAAAAAAAAAAAAGAAAAGAAAAAAAGACAATACTATCTTTCTTCCATTGAACATTTTTGGCTTCTTTGTCTAAGATCAACTGTTCGTAGATGTGTGGGTGAATGTCTGTGTCTTCAATTCAATTCCATTGGTCCACAAATCTGTTTTTAGGCCAGTACCAGTTTTTATTACTGTAACTCTATAGTTTAATTTGAACTCAGGGATAGTGATGCCTCCTGAGGTTCATTTGTTGGGCAAAATTATTTTGTCAATCCTGGCTTACCTGTTATTCCATATAAAACTGAGTATTGTTCTTTTAAGTTCTGTAAAAAATTATGTTAGGATTTTGATGGGAATTGCATTGAATCTGTAGATTGCTTTTGGTAGAATTGCCATTTTTCCTATGTTGATCCTACCTATCCAGAAGCATGGGATATCTTTCCATTTTCTGACATCCTCTTCAATTTCTTTCTTCAGAGATTAAAGATTTTGTCAAACAGATCTGACACTTCTTTAGTTATAGTTTCACCAAGGAATTAATGCTATTTGCAACTATTATAAATGGTGATGTCTCTCGTATTTCTTTTTCAGTCATTTTATTTTTAGTCTATAGGTGTATAGGAGAGCTACTGATTTCTTTGAGTTAATCTTGTATCCTCCTACATTCCTGAAGGAGTTTATCAGCTGTAGAACTTTCCTGGTAAAATTTTGTAGGTCACATATATACAATCATATCATCTAAAAAGAGAGATAGTTTCATTTCTTCTTTTCCAATTTGTATCCCCTTAATCTTCTTTTGTTCTCATATTGCTTTAGCTAAAATTTTGAGAATTATGTTCAATAGGTAAGGTGAGAGGGGACAGCTTCGTCTAGTTAATGATTTTAGTGGAATTGCTTTGAGTTTTTGTCCATTTAGTTTGATGTTGGCTGTCGACTTTTAGTAAATCATCTTTATTATATTTAGGTATTTTCCCTGTATTCCAGATTTCTCCAGGACTTTTATCATAAAGTAGTGTTGCATTTTGTCAAAGGCTTTTTCAGCATCTAAGCAAATGATCATGTGGTTTCTTTCCTTCAATTTGTGTATATGATGGATGACATTTATAGTTTTTCATATGTTGAGCGATCCTTGCATTTCTGGGATGAAGAATACTTGATAGTGATGAGTAATTTTTTATATGTTGTTGGATTAGGTTTGCCAGAATTTTGTTGAGAATTTTTGAATCCACATTCATGAGGGAAATTTGTCTGTAATTCCCTTTCTTTGTTGCATCTTCGAGTGGCTTGTGTATCAGGGTTATTGTGGCCTCATATAAAGAGTTTGGCAATATTTTGTCAGTTTCTAATGTATTTAAGAGTTTGAGGTGTATTGATATTAGCTCTTCTTTGAATGCCTGGTGGAACTCTGCACTGAAACTATGTGGGCCTGCGCTATTTTTTTAATTTGGAAGACTTTAGTGACAACTTCATTTTCCTTTGTTGTTTTAGGACTGTTTAGGTCTTTAATCTGTTCTTGATTTAATTTTGTTAAATGGTACCTGTTCGGATAGCTGTCCATTCCTTCTAGGTTTTTCATTTTTTATGGAGTACACATTTAGAATGTATGACCTTGAAATTATCTGGATATCTGGGGGTCTGTTGTTTTGTCCTCATTTTCATTTCTGTTTTTATTAATTTGTATACTCTGTCTCTGCTTTTTGGTTAGTTTGCATAAGGGTTTATCTATCTTGTTGACTTTCTTAAAGAACCAATACTTTGATTCATTGATTCTTTGTATTGTTCTTTTTGTTTCACTTTTGTTGATTTCAGATGTAAGTTTGATTATTTCTTGCTGTCAACTCCTCCTAGATGAGTTTGCTTCTAATTGTTCTAGGACGCTCAGCTGTGCTGATAGTTCTCTTGTATGGTATTTCCCTATCTTTTCATATAGGCATCTAGTGCCATGTATTTTCCTCTTAAGACTGCTTTCCTTGTATCACATAACTTTGAGTATGTCATGGATTTATTTTGATTCAATTTTATTAAGTCATTGATTTTCTTCTTAATTTCTTCCTTGACCTAGATGTGGTTCAGTTGAGTGAGGTTTAGTTTCCATGAGTTGGTAGGCTTTCTGTGATTCTTGATGTTGTTTAACTCTAACTTTAGACCATGGTGATCTAATATGTTACAAAGAGTTACGCCCATTTTTTTGTACTTGTTAATATTTGCTTTATGACCTAGTTGTAAATTTAAAGAAAGTTCCATGGGGTACTGAGAAACATGTACATTCCTTTTTGTTTGGGTGGAGGGTTTGGTATATTTCTACTAAGTTTATTTGGGTCATGACTTCTGCTAAATCCCTTATTTCTCTGTTGATTTTCTGTCTGGTTGACCTATCCAAGAGTGAAAGTTGGGTATTGATGTCTCCACTATTAGTGTGTCAGGTTTGATATGAGGTTTAAGCTTTAGTAGCATTTCTTTTACAAATGTAGGTGACCTTGTGTTAGGTGCATAGATATTCAGGATTGAATTTTCATCTTGGTAGATTTTTCCTGAGATGAATAAGTAATGACCTTCTTTTGTTTATTTTTTTTTATTTTAGTTTAAAGTCTATTTTGTGAGATATTAGAATGGCTACATCAGCTTGTTTCTTAGGGTCATTTGGTTGGATAGTCTTTTCCCAACACTTTAATCCTGTGTTTGTCTTAAAAGTTGATGTGTGTTTCTTATATGCAGCAGAAGGAAAAACAAAAAAAGTTTCCTTTTTTTGTTTCCATTATTCTAGGGTGTGTCTTTTCATAAGTGAATTGAGTCCATTGATATTAAGGGATATTAATGACCAATGATTGATATTTCCTGTCATTTTTGGTAGTAGCTTGTATTTCATTTTTTTGGGGGGGGATTTTCTGGGCTTATCAATTTTCTGTGGTTACATAGGTGTTTCTGGTTTTATTTGGTTGCAGATTTTTCTCTAGGGCTTTTTGTAGAGCCAGATTTGTGGTTAGGTATTGTTTAAATCTGGTTATGTAATAAAATATCTTGCTTACTCTATCTATGTTGATTGAGAGTTTTGCTGGGTACAGTAGTCTAGGTTGGCATCCATGCACTTTTAGTGTCTGTATAATGTCTGGCCAGAACCTTCTTGCGTTCGCTATTTCCATTAAATAGTCAGACATTATTGTGATGGGTCTGACTTTATAGGTGATTTTGCTTTTTCCTTACAGCTCTTAGTATTTTTTCTTTGTTCTGTATATTTAATGGCTTGATTATTATATGGCAAGCAGGGTTTTTATGTGGGTCTAGTCTATTTGGTGTTCTATAGGCTTCCTGTATCTTTAAAGTCATTTCCTTCTTAAGGTTGTGGAAGTTTTCCTTTATCATTTTGTTGAATATATTTTCTGTGCCTTTGAGCTGGTATTCTTCTCTTTCTTTGATTCCAATTATTCTCAGTTTTGGCCTTTTCATGATTTCCCTAATTTTCTGGATATTTTATGTTATGACATCTTTGGTTTTAATGTTTTCCTTAATGGATGTATCTATTACTACAATTTAGTCTTGTACCCTAGCGATTCTCTCTTCCATCCCTTGGATTCTGGTAGTTATGCTTGAATTATGGTTCTGGATCTTTTTTCAGATTTTCTATTTCTAGCTTTGTCTCAGTTTCTCCCTTCTTTGTTGCTTCTATTTCAATTTTTAATTCCTGGTAAATCTGTTTCACCTGTTTGTTTTCTTCTTGGTTTTCTTTCAGGGCTTTGTTCATCTCTTCTAATTTTCTGTTTGTATTTTCTTCTATTTCTTTAAGGGGAGTTTTTTATATCATCTTTTAAGGATTCTATTAGTTTCATAAATCTGTTTTTAAGGTTGTTTCCTTCCGTTCACTATTCATTGTTATGATCAGGTCTTGAACACTTGCTTCTTCTGGTGGTGTCTTATTGACCATTGTGTTGTATATATTTTTGCACTGGTGTCTGCCCATTCTTTCCTCAATTCACTCTTGGTTAGTTCTTGGTTGGCTCTTAGTAAGTTATTGGTCTGAGGCTCTTAATCAGTTATGTGTTCAGAGGGTTGGCTGCTTGTATGAGGTAGCTGTGCTATGATGCCAGTCATCACCTCTTGACCTCTCATCTCTTAGCTTTGTGCCCAGGGACTCAGCTGTTACCCTGCTACTATTGTGCCAGCTGTGTTCTGTGCAGAGTATGCTCCAAGTAGAAGCTGAATGCCTTTCTCAGGGCCTGGGCTCAGGTGGCATAAGTCCCCATCTGACCTCTGACTTCTCAGCTGAGTGCCTAGGGACTCAGCAATTCCCCTGCTGTTTCTATGACACTTGTGTTCTTGGGGGACTTTGTTATGCCTGTCTCAGGGAGCAGATATCATTGCCCATTCTCTCACTTCTCAGGTGTGAGCTCAGGACCAAGGGACTTGGCTGTTCCCTCTCAGCTATTATGCCAGCCTTGTTCTGGGCAGACTGTATTCCATGCCGAAGTCAAGTGACCATCTCAGGGCCTGAGTTCAGATGGCAGAAGTCACTGTCCCTGAAGCCTTCTTAAGAGTTGTCCACTTGTAAGTATTCTTCAAGATGTAGGACATTCTTCAAAATTTTTATTCTGTGAATCATCTTTTAAGCAACATTTTACTTTCATGGTTTTATAAAAGAAATTATAAAGTTTGTCCATTATAGTTTCAATTTCTTAAAGGCAGCAGACAAAACTACAACTCACAATTTGTGCTCATTTTGTAGATTTAGTTTTGCAGCTGAAGTCTACTAATTTATTTATTTTTATTATGTGACATTAGTAGATAATACTTGACAAGGTATCTCTGAGCTTATTTCCACCAGTCAAATAATTGAATAGTTATATGTTGCAGAATATATTCAATCATATAACCATAATTAGAAACCATAATATAGAAGTAAAGTACCAGTAAGGTAAAGAGCAACCAAACAAAGAAATATGAGACAAAAAAGCTAAGAATACCACTGAGTTCATTTTGTGTTTGTCTTCTGCTTAATCAATACTGAGTCAATACAACAATAAATAACATAAAAGTTTCTAACTCTGTATTTACTTGGTGGGCAATGTTTAGTTTTGATCTTTGACACATAATTTTACATTGATCAATATTAATTAGTATTACTAATATTGACAAGTATTCATGTACATTACTTGTACAAAGGGGTAAGAGTCATAAAATATGTTTATTTCTGCTTACTAAATGCTTTTGAATGTATTCATATATATATATATCCTTCTATTTTTCCCTCTCCACCTATTACTAGAACCTATTCATCCCTCAAATAATCTTGTATCTATTTTCTTGTTATTTATTTACTTATAAATAGTTTTGTGTATATATTTAATATGTTGAATATACAAAAAGAGAACTTGCATTATTTCTCTCTTTGAACCTTGACTTATTTTGCATAACAGTTTCATTTTTAATGGCCAAACAGAATTCTGGTGAATGTATCTTATTTTCTTTATACATTTGTCAGTTCATAGGTACCTACTCTTTGTGGGTAACCTGGCTTTTGTGAATAGTGTTGCAGTAAATATGGGTGTGCAAATAACTCTAGTGTATAATTTAGAGTTCTTCAGGTATATATTTAGTTATGGTATTACTATCTACTTTTTGGAATAAACACCACACATATTTTAATTTTCAAAAATCAAATAGTTTGCATTGTGTCAAAGACAAATATGAAAGACTGTGTTGACAATAACAATTTCTTAATACAATTATTTTTTAGTATTGGTAGACTTCTCTAATCCAAGTAACTTTCAGTACCATAAACTTTCGTTAGTCTTAAATCTAAGTAATAATCACTTATTCCCTGAGAATATAAAATTATAGATGTTGCCTTCATAATAAAAGCTACTCTTATTCAATATTTATCATATTGACTAAAGTGTTTATGATAGCACTTAATGTAGTTCTTTTTATAGCTGTAAATTCTTCCATGGCACTTAAAAAATTTAACTTACTAGCCTTTAACAATTTTTCAATATATTTTACACTTTATTATTTTTATAATGGAATCCTAACCATACACAGTAAATGGAAGAAGGGATTTTTTTAAAAAAATTTGCTTGAGGTATCCATCTTCTTTTGATACACCACTGCTACTTTTGGTGCTCAGTTGTGGATTAGGACTAAATGCCATGGTTTCTTGGGTGTCTCACCTTCAGGCTTAGCTTAAATTATATCACTAGATGAAATAGTTTTACAGTTTACAAAGAAAAAGCAGACTTAAGTACTCCTTGGCCTTGAAATTAGCTGTTTATTTTCATAGTAACATGATGTATAAGCCATTGGTTCTGTTTCTCTGGAGGGTTCTAACTAATGTAGTTGATAATCTTAAAAATAATTTATTTAGATATGTGGGACTTCTGAGTGCATCGACAGCATATTGAGGAAGACTATAGATATACTCAGTAACATTAATACATAGACAAAGCTGTATGGAAAAATGGACAAATATTTATGGTCTTTTTATACTTTCCTAAATATATGCAGGAAATACATATTTTATAAGACCTGTGTAAGATTAGGTAGAGTGTCATGTTTCAAAAATAATCCATGTCTCTATCTCCTCATCAAACAAATTCTTCATGAAAACTCCATTCTACTGTTTAAAGAAAATTTCATTTTTAAATTGTCAATAAGTATTCAAAATGACAATGTTAGAAAAATATCAGTGCTTAGAGTATAATGATGGCACAAAATTGACTTGATGTGATAAAAGGACAGAAAGTTGCAAATGAACAGAAGGTGAGTGAATTTAAAAAGAGTTATAGGAGGGGCTTGAATATGGTCAAAATACATTATATATAATTATCAAAGATACTAATAATTAAAAACAACAAAAAACATCACCTTTTCAAATATTCCCCATTTAAGATTAATGTGATAAAATTCTGTAGAGTGTACTCAAAATGTTGATGATGCTTCCTTTAGGAGTTCTCACTTTAATTAGCATTAATTATACAATAATGGGATGCATTGTATCATTTTTACATAGTTATATAAAGTATTTTGATCATATTTACCCTGATGATCTTATCTTGTCCCTTATGTCCTGATGATCATTTACATCTTCTTGACCAGATCTTATTTTACTTTCATGGATTTTTGATTGTTTGATTTTTGGGTGATCTAATGAGGCACTATGACAGGAGCAGGGGTGAGAGGTTACCTACAGGTTCCTGGGCACTGGTAAGTGACTCTAATCTTTAAGAAAATATCTTTCCCTTCCCCAGTAATTTTCAACTGCCTGTAAATCATCAGAGTAGTGGAACATCATGACCTACTCCATCCTCACTACTGATAAATGCTTTTGCCACCTTGAAGAGCACTTGGGAGTCTAATGACTCACCCCATAGCAAATATTAACTGCCTAAAAAGAGAGATGGAGACTACATATTTACCTTTTTTCTTGATGCAATGCTAATGAGCCTAATCTTGTACAAGTCTTATGTGTGTAATTATATCTGCCATGTGTACGTACATACAAGAGACTAAAAAAGTGACCCATGAGAGGGCAAAGAAGAAGTTTGAAGAAGAGTTGGAAAGGGGAGTATTGGGTATATGACAGTAAAAGGCAGATGAGGATACTGATGTGGGGTGTACAGGAGACAGAGGTATGTCCTGAGTGACAATTTAGAAGCCATAATGAATGTTAAGAAAGATAGATGACTCAGGTTTAATATTGCCTGTTTTTTACTTTTTTGTTTTATTATGAATAAAGTCATATTTTTTTATCTATGTATATGCTTGTTCAAGTTCCCTTCCCCCTCCTGCCCCTTCCAGTCACTCTCTCTTCTCCACATCACATTATCTCCTCCCCAGCAAGGTCAGAAGGTCCCAAGGTCCTAATGTGGCTAAGGACAGCATCCACTCCTGGAAGATGTCGTTTCCTCACCCCAGCATCAAGACTGAGTCAGGTGTGCCTCTGGAGGGAGTGGGATCCAAGGTGCCAGTCCAAGGTGTTTCAGAACCCGAGCTGTTCAGTGTTTGTGCTTTGTAGCTTGGACATGCTTTGCTTTTTGCTTTTTTGTTTAGAGTCCACTAATTAGTGATTATATTTCTTGCTTATCTTTCTGGGCAGATAGTCTCCAAATCCATCCACATGCCTGCAAATTTTAGGATATCATTTATTCTTACTGCTGAGTACTACTTTATTGTATAGACGTACCACAGTTTGTTAATCCATTCTTCTGTTGATGGGCATCTAGGTTGTTTCCAGGTTCTTGCTATTATGAATAATGCTGCTATGAGCATATTTGATCTAATGCCTTTGGAGTGCAAATGTGCATCTTTAGGGTATATGCTCAGTAGTGGTATTGCTGAATCCTTGGGGAGATTGATTCCCAGTTTTCTGAGAAACTGCCATACTGTATTCCAGACTGGCTGAACAAGCTTTTACTCCCACCAACAATGGAGGAGTGTTCCCTGTGCTCCTAAACCTCTCCAGCATAGGCTGTCTTCTGTGTCTTTTATCTTACCCATTCTGACAGGTTTAAGATAGTATCTCAAAGTTGTTTTGATTTGCATTTCTCTGATGGCTAAAGATGTGCATTTTTCAAGTGCCTTTCATCCATTTGTAAATCTTCTGCTGAGAATTCCATTTTTAGTTCTGAATCACATTTTTTATTTGGGTTATTGAGATCTGGGACTTTAGTTTCTTGAGTTCTCTATATATTTTGGAGATTAATCCTCTGTCATTTGTAGGGTTGGTAAGATCTTTTTATGTGTAGCCTGTCATTTTGTCTTATTGACTGTGTCCTTGGCCTTACAGAAGCTTCTCAGTTTCATTAGGTCCCACTTATTGATTGTTGTTCTTAGTGTATGTGCTACTGGTGTTATATTTAGGAAGTGGTCACCTGTGTCAATGTATTGGAGGATATTTTTCACTTTATTTTTTATCAAGTTCAGTGTAGCTAGGCTTATGTTGAGGACTACCAATGACATTCCATCTTGGGGATTCTACACCCACATAAAGCCTGAGAAAGCTACAAAAATGTTCCAGAGCACAGAAATGGAGCAAAACCCAGATTTCTAGTTGTGCTTCTTAAGTGCATTTTAGAACAGAGTGGCATATGGGCTTGAGCTACAAAATGTTTGGTTTGCAGTGTACAACTTAAACTGCAGCAAAGCTTGTTTTTAAATGTCTCACAAGTGCTTTGGTAGAAGCACAATCTTCATATGATGAATTTCAAGTTTCTGTTCTTACAGACAAAAAGGGAACAGAGTCAAAGATTACTTATTGGCTTCCTAGCAGTAAGCAAAGGTGTGGCTCCTTTAATGGATGATTCCTGATTCAGCTTTTGTGGCTTTTTTAAGAGGCTCTGCTACCAAATGTTTAAATGGAGTTCATGAGCAGCAGGTGGTGATTGTCTACTTGGTGACATTATGGACCCTAAAATTCCCCAGTGTTAGCTTGGTAAATGTGGATCCTGTCAGTAACTCTGCCATAAAACTAGACTCTATGATGTTAGAAAAGGTAGCTGGGTCAAGCCAACCAGTTGTTGTAGTCAAGCTTTTAATTCTAGCCAGCTTAAAGCTGTGGCCCAGAAAAAAAGTTAAGAAAAATACAGTAAAGATAAACTCAGACAAAAAAAAAAAAAACCTCTAAGCAGTTCACAGTGTGTTTAATAATACACATAGGCTTGGGAGAAGAAGGAAAAGGAAAAAGGATAGAGAAAATTCTTAAAATTAAAATAAAGTATATATAAAATTCAAAGATGGAAATATACAGGAAATCTAGATACTGTAAGTTATGTTGTTTTTGAACTCTTTGACTGAAGAAGAAGAAACATGAGCTCCTAAAAGTGATTTAATTACAAATGCTGCTGGATTAATTTAACCTATGTTCTTTGTAAATGACGACTTTAAAATTGAAATCAAAAGACATGGTATAATGAAGAGGTTTTCTTTTTATTTCTCCAGAAAATAAGAGGCTGTGGATTTACTTTGGGTTAAAGAAAATAAGGTTTGGTCAAAGAAAACACCCTTAAAATTCTCTAATAGAAATTAGCTACAAGGATATTGCCTAAAATAATTCAGCATCAGGACCCTCATAAGAATGCCAGTACCATCAATCAGTAAGAAGTAGTTTGTGGAAAGATATTCCTAACTTTTCAAAATATTATTTATAAATGATTATTTTTATTATAAATGCTTAATAGTCATAGTCATTTTTTTTCTCCAGGGAAAAAAGGTATATAATATATAAATCATAAAAAGATACTATGATCCAACTAAACATTCATTAATCTCATACTTTAAATTGTTATGGATTTTGATTTATTGATATAAATTTAAGGTTAATTTTGTTATGCTGTGTGTATAATTCTACTCTTGTTTAAGATATTATGTTTATATGATTCATTTAAAATTGTAATGTATTAAGAAACACAGAATAGTAGTTAATCATTTATTCTAATCAAATTTATAGTCATTTTAGTGTTTTAGATATACAAATATATATTTCAATTAGATAGATAATCTTCAAACATTTCAAAGACCGACAGAATATGACATTTAAAATATTTTAATTACTTAGACTTTTCTGGACAGTGAGATAGGTCTGCTCCTGGATACACCAATCTACTTCAAGAGGATGATGGGCATCAATGAAACTCCATCTGGAGGTTACTTTCTTTGTTGCCAAAGTTAGCCACTGGGTAAGAGACTGTTCTTGCTTTGACTGATTGACATTATGCTGTATAAATTGTATGTGCAGGACCCATAAGAATTTGACCTTTGAAATTTGACAAAACAAGCAGAGATGGTTCTTCAGTTTGAAAAAAAACTAATAGATAATTTATACAACACTAGAAGTCACTGATGATCTATGCTATAATGGGCAGAGCAATTCATCAATCTTTTGCCTTAGTGAAAAGTCTGAACAGAGACTCTAGGCCTGTGGGCTAAAGATGGATGCTCCAATGTTACAAAGAAACTTTGGGTGACTGTCCAGGTAGCCAGACATCTGTCAGTTTTAAAATTTGGAAGTTGCTTGTAATACTCATCCTAACTAAGAAAATGTTATATCTTTCTGTGGTCTTTGATGAAATTGAAGATTATATAGTTATAAGTATAGATTTCCTTAGTTATAGTAAAAAGTAAACTAGATATGAAACTTGGGACTCACAAAATATGGTAGATAAAATATTTTCTTTAATTTTGCTAAATATAAATAGACTAAATATTGCAACTAATTACTTTTTGTATATTTTTCATTTTTTATTTATACTCTTTTCCATGTCTACCACTGCTCCACTTTCCTTATCTCCTCTTCCCAGTCCTTCTTCAGTTTCACCCCACTGGATTTTTCTATACATTCCTCAGGATGGGCACAGAATCTCAAGGTGAGCCAGTTTGGTTTGGCATATGCATTTGAGGTAGGAACATGTACCTCATCCCAGTATCAAGGCTGAGTTAGATGTTCATGCACCAGAAATATACTCTGATTCTATTGTAAGAGGCTCCACAAACTGTCCATGCCATTTGACAGTCATCTTTGGAGCATTTGGTTTCTTTCTATGAAGGTTTCTCAGTGATTATTTCAGAGTCAGTGAGCTCCCAATAGCTCCAGTCAGCCATCTCTGTTGGTCTCCTCCTCATGATCCTGATTACTTTGCTAATATACTCCTCTCTCTCTCTCTCTCTCTCTCTCTCTCTCTCTCTCTCTCTCTCTCTCTCTCTCTCTCTCTCTCTCTCTGGATCTGGAGCTTGACCTGGCTTAGCTATGGATCTCTGCTTCTGCCCTATCCATTGCTACATAAAGGTTCTATAATGACAATTAGGGTGACCATTCATTTGAAATAGGGAAAGTCCTCTTTAGACACCCTCTTCATTATTGCTAGGGACATCTTTTGGGGTTTAAAAGATTTTCTAAGCACCAGATTTTTTTCTAACCCCTCAGTGATTCTATCTATCAAGTTATCCATTTTTTTTTGTTCTCCCTCTCTGTTGTTCCTCCCACTCAACCATCTTCTTCTCTAATGATTTGTTCCCACTGCCCTTATGGTCTCCCAATTATGATCCCAATTTACTCAGGAGAACATCTCTATTTCCCCTTCCCAGGGGGATACCTGGATGTCTCTCTTAAATTCTTCTTGTTACCTAGCTTTTAGGGGGTTATGTTTTACAGCCTGGATATTTTTTATTTATGTCTAAAACCACTTATGAATAAGAATATACAATGTCTATCTTTCTGGAGTTATGTTACCTCATTCTGCATAATATTCTCCTAATTCATCCATTTACCTGCATATTTTAGAGTATCATTTTTTAATGCTGAGCTGTACTCCATCATGCAAATGTACCTGTAGAACAATTCAGGCATTATTTAGGGAAGCTTTAGTAGCTCCTGAGAATCAAGACTCTTATGGGGCATAGCCAAAATTGATTAAGATCCAGAGAACACTGACCTCTCTTCCTGTTTATTCCTGTGTTCTTGGGGAGCAGAACAAAACATCCATTTTGAGACATTTCTACTATTCAAAAATTGTCTTAAGGTTCAATTTGTATCAGTGAGTATATATACAACTTTTTAATAAGTATTAACCCTTATATGATATATTGCAAGTAAATATCTCTGCAATATCTGCTACCCAATGTTTGGTACCATTTTTAATAAGTTTTTGGCTTAGTCTTTTTGGCCTAGTTTAGAAATTTGGACTTTTTCTTAGTCTTCAATAATTGTACAAGGCTTATAATGATTTTTTATTGTTTGACCTATAGCTCAGGCATATTGTTAGCTACCTCTTGTATTTTAATTTAACTCATTTTTATTAATTTGTCTTCCTACATGGCCCATGTCTTGTGTTATTTTTACATGTTGATTTTTTGGGAAGCTGGAAGATTTTTTTCTTGATTTTGCTCTCTTTTCCCTATCTATGCTCTGATTTCCTGGCTTACTTCTAAGATGCCTGCCAGATGATGAAACACTTTTTTTTTTTAAATTTTGTAGCATATAGAAAGTGACCTCCCTTTCTGTTTGTTCCTGCATTCTCAGGGAGTGGATTGAAGCATCTATCATAAGACATTTCCACTCTCTAATTGTCTTAAAGTTCAATTTATATCAATGAATGTTTGTATAACACCCTAATAAATAATAATACTTTTATAATATATTACAAATAATTAGCTCTACAATATGTGCAAAAATCTTTTAATCTGCTTTTTAATTCAAGGGCATTTAGGTTGTTTCCAGGTTCTGGCAATTAGAAATAATGCTCCTATGAACATAGCTGAGCTAATGCACTTGGGGTATGACTGTGCATCCTTTGGATATATGCCAAAAAGTGGTATTACAAGATCACTATGTAGCTTAATTCCAAGTTTTCTGGCCATACAGATTACCAAAGTGATTGTACAAGATTATATTCTAAATAGCAATGGAGAAGTGTTCCCCTTCCTCCATATCCTATGGAGCACAGGCTATTATCTGTATTTTTGATATTAGCCATTCTGACATGTGTAACATGGTATCTTAGAGTTGTTTTGATTTTCATTTCTCTGATAGTTAAGAATGTTGACCAATTCTTTCTTAAATATAAATCGTTAGTATTTATTAGGGGTTTATCACTCACTGATACAAAATTGAACATTAAAGCTATTTTTGGAGAGTTGAACTGTCCCACATAATGATGGTATCAATCTTCTCTCTGAGAATGCAAAAATAAAACAGAACGGGCAGGCAGTGTGCAACCAGGTCTTCAATAAGTGTTGGCCGCACCCAATTCAGGGTCCTCATGAACCAATAGCTATGCCTCTAGGTCTCCCTCAATATTGACTAAATTCCACCACATCTCATTACAAAAATTCTCTCCCTTTTGTCTAAATAAGAAACTTATAACCTAAGTGTAAGACTATGTATGATAGAAATCTTTGTTTACATTTTATGTAATCAATTACATTTGATTTCCATGCTTCCTTCTTTGTCTCTTTCTTTGAAGAAATGTGATTGTCATTCTGCCACACTGAGAGCTGAGCTGAAGCTCTTTCTGCCCTGAGCCTCTTGCTTTAGAAGGTTCTCATTTTGTCCCTCCCCTAACTTTGGCTCTTCCAACCATTTTTGTTATGGATTATATTGTAGATCACCGAGGACTCACAGATCTCTGCTTAACTGTACCTTATTGGGCCATTTGCTGTTGTATATAACCCCAAAGAGAAATCTTGCTGTTCACTATATAAGGAAATTCATAGAAGTGTAGAGTAAACCAAGTGTAGTTTCTGTCAGGAGTCTGGGCAGGGCTATGCTTTTGGACTGGGATAGCCATGGAGACATGGGCAAGAATACTCATTAAGCTGGGAATACAAGGCAAACAAGCTATCTCTGCTCAACTCTAAGTGCCTGAGGAATTATATTTGGAAGTTACCCTTGTAAGCACTCCCTGTAAGGATTATTTTCCAAGATTTCAGGATAGTGAATCTGTTATCTAGCAGTTTGTTGGCTTCGTTTGTAACCTTGAACTATTTGCCCATATGTCATTTAAGCATCCATTTATGCTTTTATCTCATATCCTGAAGAATGCTTATGATATTTAATTATAATATCATTTGGATTCTTAAATTATTTTTCAAATTCATTATGATTGGTCCCAGTCAATTTAAACTCTTGACTGAGAGTTGAGAATTCCCGTTTATTTGTGTACCCATTTTTTTTAACTGGATTATTTGATTTTTTGGCCTTAATTTCTTGAGTTCTCTATATAGTTTAGACATCAGTCCTCTGTCAGATGTAAGGTTGGTGAAGATTTTTTCCCATTCTGTAGGCTGCCATTTTGTTTTATTGACTATATCTTTTCCCTTACAGAAATCTCTCAGTTTCAGGAGATCCCATTTATTAATTGTTGTTCTTAATGTCTGTGTTACTTGTGTTATACTTAGTAATTAGTCACCTTTACCTATGCATTCAGAGGTATTTTCCACTTCACTTTCTTTTCTATTATTTTCATTGTAGTTGGGTTTATATTGAGGTCTTTGATCCTTTTGGACTTGAGTTATGTGCAGTTTGATAGATATAGTTCTATTTGCATTCTTTTACATACTATCATCCAGTTAAGCCAGTTGCAATTGTGGAAGATACTATCTTTTTCCCATTGTATATTTTAGGCCTCTTTGTCAAGAATCAGGTGTTCATAGGTATGTGGACTAAGGTTGGGATCTTTGATTTGATTCCATTGATCCACAAGTCATTTTTATGCCTGTACCCAGTTGCTTTTATTACTGAAGCTTTATTTTATTTTTACATTTTTATCTTCCTATTCCTTTTTTACTATTATTATAAGCAAAGAAGTTACACTTTCTATCTTTGTATATTCTTATTCAAGGTCCCTCCCCCCACATCAAGTCATTCTCTCTTCTCCACAACTCCCCATACCCCCCTGGGCAGGCAGTCCCAAGATCCCACTGTCCTAATATTGCTTAGTTCAGCCTCCACTCCTGGCAGATTCAGTTTTCTTCCCCCAACCTCAAGATTGAGTCAGATGTTCCTCTAGGTGGAGTAGGATCCAAGGAGTCAGTCCAAGGTGTTTCTGATCCCAAGCTGTTCAGTGGTTGTGGTTTGCAGCTTGGATATGCTTTGCTTTTTTTTGTTTGTTTGTTTGCTGAGAGTTCACTACTGAATGAGTACATCCCCTGCTTATCTTTCTGAGATTCTGATACCTCGCTCAGGAGGATATTCTCCAAATCAATCCATTTGCCTGCAAATTTTAGGATATCATTTTTTTTACACTACTTAGTAGTATTCCATTGTATAGATATACCACAGTTTGTTAATCCATTCTTCAGCTGAGGGGCATTTAGGTTGTTTCAAGGTTCTTTCTATTACAAATAATGCCTCTATGAACATAGTTGAATTAATCCTTTGGAATGAGACTGTGCATCTTTAGGGTATACACCCAGAAGTGGTATTGCTGGGTCCGTGGGGAGATTGATTCTCAATTTTCTGGGAAACTGCCATACTGCATCCCAAAGTGGCTGAACAAGCTTACACTCCCACCATCAATGGAGGATTATTTCCCTTGCTCCACATCCTCTCCAGTATAGGCTGTCATCTGTGTCTTTTATCTTAGCCAATCTGACAGTTGTGAGGTGGTAACTCAAAGTTGTTTTGATTTGCATTATTGTAATGGCTAAAGATGATGAGCACTTTCTCAGGTGCCTTTCATCCATTCGTAGTTCTTCTGCTGAGAATTTCCTTTTTAGTTCTGAGCCCCATGTTTTGACTGGGTTATTCAAGGTTTTGGGCTCTAGTTTCTTGAGTTCTCTATATATTTTAGAGGTCAGTCCTCTGTCACTTGTAGGGTTGGCAAAAATCTTTTCCCATTCTGTACACTGTCATTTTGTCCTATTGACAGTGTCCTTGGCTTTACAGAAGCTTCTCAGCTTCTTACCGAAGCTTTATGTTATAGGTTAAAGTCAGGGATGATGATGCCTCCTGTAGTTCTATCATTGAACAGAATTGTTTGCCAATCCTGGGATTCTTGTTATACCATATTTAGTTGAGTATTTTTCTTTCAAAGTTTGTGAAAAAATTGTGTTGAGATTTTGATAGTGATTGCATAGAATCTGTAGATTCCTTTTAATAAGTTTTAAAATGTTACTTTGTTGATCATACCTATTCAAGGGCATAGGAGATGGTTCCATGTTCTGATATCTTCTTCCATTTCTTTCTTCAATGACTTAAAATTTTTATCATACATATCTGTCATTTCTTTGGTTAGAGTTACCCCAAGATATTTAATGCATTTTGCAGCTATAATAAATTGCAGCTATAATAAAGGGTGATGTTTCCCTTATTTCTTTTTCAGCCCTTTTACTATTTCTGAGGGCTATTAATTTCTTGAGTTAAAATTGTACCCCGCTACATTGCTGAGGTGATTATCAGCTGTAGCATTTCCCTGGTATCAGTTTGAGGGACACTTTGTATACTATCATATTACCTGCAAATAGAGATAGTTTGAATTTTTTGAATCTCTGTAACATCCTTTTGTTCTCTTATGGCTTTAGTTAAAACTTTGAGACTTATATTGAATAGCTAAGGGGAGAGAGGGCAGTCTTGTTTTGTTCCTGATTTTAGTGAGATTGCTTTGAGTTTCTCTTTATTCAGTTTGATGTTGGCTTTCAGCTTGCTGTATATTGCCTTTATTATGTTTAGGTATTTTCCCTGTATTCCTGATCTCTACAGGGCTTTTATTCTTAAGATGTGTTGGGTTTTGTCAGATTTTTTTCAACATCTATGTAGATAATCATGAGTTTTTTAATTTACTTTCATATTGTTTATATAATGGATGACATTTACAGATTTTGTATGTTGAAACACCCCTGCATCTCTGGGATGAAGCTTACT